>PVHP010003779.1:0-75982 GCA_004024765.1 Zapus hudsonius
CCTTCCAAAGCTTCCATAGTGAGGCCACCAATCCAGAGGACCCTTGTGACACCCCGACCTCCACCATCCAGTGCCTGGCCCCTGACTCCCACTGCCAGCTCCCCTAAAAAGTCTTCTCCCACAGTAGCACAGTCTGAGTCCAAGATGACTAGCCCAGCCAGCAAGCCAAAATCTTATCGTGCCAGCACTCCCAAAGCTCCCTACTCCATGGTTTTGTCCCTGTCTCCTGCTTCCAATATGAGTTCTACCAGAGCCACTCACCCACTAGCCAGTGCGGTGCCTCCAGCCTCAGGCATGGACACTCCTAGGACAGCACTTTCCACCCCCAACCCTGGCTCAGTCCTAACTGGAAGCAAGAAACCCACTGGCCTGGAAAACTCCAAGAAAGCCAGACCCAAAAGCAGTCCCCGGAAGTCTGTTCCCCTCAGCCCTGGGAAGATAGCCAGAGATGACCCACCAAGTGACCTAACGACTAGGCCTGGTCCACTGACCACCTCTGCCATGATCCTGGCCCCAGTCCACATCCTGTCCTCTAGCCCTCAGCCCACCAGTAGTGCTTACCCCTTCTTCTACCTGCAAGGACCCACACCTTTCTCCTCGCTGCTGATGGGGCCTCCAGGGCCCAAGGGAGACTGTGGCTTTCCGGTAAGTCTGGGTGGGGTCTGCATGTTGCTTGGTAGCTGAGTGGGTAGCTGAAGGATTATTTGATCAAGAGGGAGCCCCCAGTAAGGGCAGAGGAAAAGAACCACTTGGGGCAGGGAGTTGGTCTTGGGCCCTGACCCTTCTGTTCTACTGTCTCTGTGGTGGTGTGTCCTATGCTAGATTTGTGAGCCAGTGAGACACACTCAGAAGTGGTCGCTGACCCCAGATAGGAGCCCCTAGGATGTGGTTGGCCCAGATCCAAGGCCATTTACTACTGATCCCTACTTCAAGGGTCATGTGGCTCTAGGAAAGCCATAGCTGATAAGCTAAGATCAGGTCAAAGAGATCAGTCTCCACAGTGCCCTCCTGACTCCCTGTGCAGCCATGTTGGCCCCTGCGCCTGACTGGGAGCTGTGAACAGAGGTCGTGCATGAGTAGCTTGGGATGTGTTTCGTTTGGCACACGCAGCATTCTTTTTATAAAATCTAGTAGTTACTAACATTGAGAAAATGTGAGAGAATTCTTAGGAAAATCTTAGCCACTCGCTTTTTTTGGTGAGAGCTTTTTTTTGGAGAGTGAGAGAAGTGATGGCTCTGGGGTCGCCTCCTGTCACCATGGTCCCCACTTCTCCCTCTTGGGTCTTCCTAACAGGCTTTTAGTCTATTCATGTTACTTGTCCAGTTGGTGTTCATAGGCATTTGATTATCAGCCCCTAGTAGAGGAGTTGGGGGTGATGAAGAGGTCTGTGAAGTGAGAAGGGACAAAGAAAGAACATTCCATGTGCAGGGGAAGGGCTGGAGTCAGGACCTCAGCTTGCTTGAAGCCGTGTCCTGGGGCAATGACCTTCCCCAACTAGAGGCCAATTCCTCTAGGGTGTGGAATGGCGGGCTGGCATTTCTAGAAGATTCAGGCCTTTGCTCTGGCCTTGGTGATGGCCTTCATATGTCTCTTTCTCCTTTCCAGGTTTGGGTCTCCCACTAGGCTCTGGGTTTAAGGGTCGGGCTCCCCACGATGAATAAGATAGTAGCAGACACTGGGAATTCTCGGGCCTTACAAAAAAACACTTAATGAGTTTTAATAATCATTAGAAATAATATTTACCCAGCCTGTCTCCAAGGGGACAGAGCCTCAGCTTTCACTGACACCATATTGGAGATCTTATGGAAATAGTACACATTGCTTTGTAGTTATGTCAGTCCTTGGCTTGAGTTTCCCGTTCTGAAATTGGCCACTGTCCTGTGGACAGGATGAGGAGCCTTTACATCCAGCCTGACCATGGTTCAGGTACCCTTGGCCCTGACAACTCAGCTTCCCAAGACATGTACCCTGGGCCCACGAGCCATGAGGTCAAAGGGGGTGAATTGACCCCTTCCAACCACACAGTGTATGGCAGCTTAGTGGAGAAGACCAGCCCTTTCTCTCAAGGTCATGCTAGGTTTGGAGAGAGGCAAGCAGACCTGGGTCTGAAGGGGGTTTTTAGGATGTGGAATGTGCCTTTGGGCTTATGGTATGCCTGAACTGCACCCTGGAGCTCGGGGCTGCAGATCACATTCTGCCAGTCTCCTCTTTGAGCTTCCCCATCATCAGAAAAGGCCCCCAATTGGACATTTGTACATGCTTGTGCTTTTTGCAAATGCCACTTGTGACACTGTGACCGACTGGGAAAAGAAGGAGTCATTCAAAATTTCTTACAAAGACCAGGTTGTTCAGACTCCCAGGCTAGGCTCCTTGAAGACACACATAAACTCTCCTACCAGTGGTGTGGAGGGGCTGTGTGGACTGTAAAGGCAGGTGGGCTTTGGGTCTGAACCAACTAGCTGTCCTTCAATTCTTAGCCCAAATGGTGAAATACCTTCTAGGTGGTCAGAGATGGTCTGACCTGAGGTAATCACTCAGCCTCAGTTTTTCCCCCCTGTGAAATGGGAATGTGGCAGAATTTACCTCTCCAAGGTTGTGTAGTTTCAGGAGGAGACTTTCCAGAGGCCTAGACATCATGGAAGGAATCAGCAGGGGCAAGGAACCACAGCCGGCTCATCGTCCACACCTAGATGGCCTGCAGGTAGCAGGGGAGGGAAAGGTGGGTGCTAGCTCCCTCACAGGGAGCTAGCACCCACCCTTCTCTCCTCCAGGCAGGTCCTGACCAGACTCCCCTTTGGCCAAACCCCAGCATAAACTGGTGGCTGAGGGGACAGGCAATGGAAATGAGCTGTGGATCTTGGGGGAGAAGGAAGGAAGGGAGACTAAGCAGGGAACACACGTGATCTCAGAAAATGGCTTACTGCAACCCCATCTTGCAGTAAGATACACTGAGGCAGGGAGGCACCTGGCGGTATGGAAACTTGCTCCGGGCCACACAGCTATAGAGATGGGAGAGGCCACATGCCCTCTGACTGTCTTAGGGAGCAATCTGAGATCATCAGCCCAAAGACTCAGAGCAGGGGCTCAAGGACCAGGAGGTCATTGCTTGGGTCACACAGCAGAGAACAGCTCACCCCAGCTGGACCAGCTCCTCCAGAGCCCAGGCCTGTGGAATGTCTTTGCTTGCTGACTGCCAGGGGAGAGGCCAGCAGGTCTTACTCTTTCTGCAGGGCCTGGCGAGTGGGGGTGAGGGTGAGGGTGGGGGTGTACCACAGCTGGGCGGGCACAAGGAGGAACTTGTTCTGTGCATGGCTATGGGAGGCCAGGACCCTGGGGTGGGGGGTGCCCACAGAGCTGCTGGGGATTGCCATGGCTCTGTGTGCGTGCATTTGCCCTGGCTCAGAACCTCTCCACAACCGGACAGGAGCAGGCCTGTGGCCCCCGCCCCTCCCCCAGCCCAGCCCTCTCAGAGGCTTCCTTGTTTGTGGCGTGGAAAATCCCACCCCAGCCCGTGAATCATCAGGCTCCCCCACTCAGGCCTGGAAAGAAATGGCAGCATTTTCCGTTGCTCTAGAGCGGGCAGGGGCTGGGATAGAGCAGAGAGGCCCCCGGGCACCACCCTCACCCTCAGGAACAAAGCAAGTGCCAAGTGGGCGAGGGGCAGGCTGCAGCTAGGCTGGGGGCTGTGTCAAGGGCCCGGCCATGACCGGCTGACATCACCAGGCCTGGTTATTGGTCCTGCCTGGCATTGGACTCATCTGGATGAGGTCAGACTCTGGCTGAACACCCCCATTTCAGGGACAGAAGAAATGACAGGACTAATGTGTAAGCCTCAACAGGGTCCATTCAGGAGTCTAGCTTTGACCTTTCTGTGAGAGGGGAATGGCCTTCGGGTTCTACCTGATAACCTCCACCCCAGTCCCCCAAAACTCAGATATACCAGTGCCTGAAAAGTTGAGATGTTTGTGTCATACATGAATTTTACACCTGGCCAGCCTCTGGTAGAACAGGCCCAAAAGTCCTGGGTTTGAGTTCAGCCTTCGTCTGCTCATTAGTTGTGTGGCCTTGGGCAAGTCACTTAGGCATCTCTGGTTTTGTAGCCTTTTGCACCTCCAGCAATGCTGAGCCTCAGTGGCCAGAATTTCCCTAATTCTAGGTCAACTGGGAGAATCCGGTCAAGGAGGAAGGCCTCCTAGGAAGGGACACCATTTTCTCTGTCACAGAACAGTAGCAAAGGAAGATGCCTTAAGCTGTTGAGTGGGTTCGTTCCAGGGACTTGCTTAACACAAATAACAGCTCATACTATCTGAGCATCGACTGCGTGCCAGGCACCAGGATTAGCACATTTTATAAATTATCTAGGGCTACATTCTATTTTTACCCTCGTTGGGATGGTTCCGGAAACACAGGCTTGGAGACTGGAAGTATACGGGCCTGTGTGAGAGCAGGCCCCTGTCTGATTGCTCCCACCAGAGCCTGGCCCCAACCCCGAACCCACCACGAGACGGGGCAGAGGACCCGAGCTCCACCAGTCAGTCCCTTGAGATGCTGTTCTTGCTTCCAGCTTTAGAGAGGATGGGGCTCGCCTGAGCTCCTCCCTCTCTCCTTCTCCAGTCCAGTGACCCTGGGCTGGGCTGATGTGCCTGTCTGGATGGGGCTCTGCTTGTTCCTCACGGATGAGTGAGGCCCAGGTGCTCACAGGCCAGAGTGCCAAGTGGCTCTGAGCTGGGCTGCCCAGTGTGAGTCTGGGATTCGTTGCCAGCCAAAGTGAACTGAGTTTTCAACACTGACTCTGAGTCTGGGCAGAGAACCTGGAATCTCGTGGATGGTTATTTGAAACAAATGAATTCCCAGGCCTCAGGATCCTCGAAAGCCTGGCTTCCTTTGAAAGCTTTGGGCTCCGTCCTGCATATATGCACCGCTAGTCATCATTTACTCCTTTGAGGTGGACTGGTCAGTTGCTACTACACCGTCTTAAGGGGTCACCCGTGGAATCAGCACGTGAGCAAAGACTGGCCTGTGACTTAGGAAGTCGGCTTGTCTGCTGCCCTTGCTGGGAAGAGAACAGAGATGAGGCAGATAGGTGGTCCTGATAGGCCATGCTTCAGCCAGACCTCCTCCTCTCTTGGGAAACAGGGGATCATCAAATGTTGTTGAATAGGGAGGGCAGGCAAATTAGGCTGTGGGCAGGAGGACCACAGAGGGGAGGGAGCAAAGAGACTAGGCAAGGAGACCCCTGGGAAGCTGCTGCAGGTTCTCGGGGAGCAGGGAACTGATGAAAACTGAACCCCATGTGAACAGATAAAATATTTGGGCGCAGGCGCTGTGGCATATAATGATGTAATCCTACGAGGAAGAATTATTGCTTCCTTATACAAGCTCAGGCCGCAGCAGGAGGCATGTAGCCATGCCCAGCTGCTGGGTGGTAGTGTGAGGATATGAACTCAGGCCCAGATGATTCAAAGACACAGCCTGTGCCCTTTATGCTATGAAGCTTTTCTCTATGGAGTAAAAGTGCTTGGTGTGACCTTGGCCAAGTCCCTTCTCTGCTCAGGCTTTGCAGAGAACTTGGCTGAGTGCTGAGGTTTCCTGCTGTTTTATGTTATCAGACATTTGGCTGAGCCCTGGGGGTAGAGATGATTCATCTTCCTCTAGTTCCTTTGAGGAGATCATGATTTGCTGAGCTTCCAAGCAGATAATTCCCCAAATTAAAGAAAAAAGAAAAAAAATACAGAGGGAACTTGGAGAAGTGTCAGGGGAGGCTTCCTGGAGGAGATGCCATCCTGACAAGTTAGCTAAGTGATTAAAGACTGGGAAAAAGCTATTTCTGGAAGGTTTGAAAACCCTGAACAGGACTTCCCCAGGGCAGAGACCTCAGGGGACCACTCTTCTGGGACACAGTTTCCAAGCCCAGACTCTAGATAGGATTGTTGAAGGACTGATCGATCCCATTCTCTGCTGCCTTTGACACTTCCTCACACTGTCTTCTTGCTTCCTCCTCAGGGGCCCCCTGGGCTGCCAGGGCTACCTGGACCTCCTGGTGCACGAGGGCCTCGGGTAAGTTAGTGGGTGCTGTCATTGGGGGCTCTGGGTGACTCTTGAAACCTTCCCCTGCTTCTGGAGACACAGACTGCTATGTCCTCAGACCTTTTCTGACCCTTTCCAGCACCCATTGCCCATTTTATCTATTGGGGGTAGACATGGGGTGGATGGAAATGACCTCTTGCAGGGTCTCTGTTGTCCCTTGTGGATATTGTTCTTTGTGGCCTAGGTGGGGAAGGGGCTCCTGAAGTCCATCTCTCTGAGCTGATGGGCTTTGTGGTGTTTGTCCAGAAAAACCATGATGTGGGAGGATAAGTCCCTGCCATGTTGGGTAGGATCTGACACGACTTCTACCCAACCTTGGAGGAAGGCTGAGCTCCCCAATTGGAAGGCATCCTGGGCTGGGCTGTGATGGCTGCTGGGAGCTAGCCCAAGCCTTTGAGTGCTTCTAGCTCCTGCTCATGGTACCTGCCACTGCCTGTGTGGTCCCTACCCCCACTGGAGCTTCTGTGGGCCTGTGGGGGATTCTCTCTAGGGGCGAGGTATAATTGGTGATGCCATGTCTGGAGACCTGGCTCTTCTCCAAATACTGGGATCCTTGAAATCCTCTGGGAGGGAAATCTACCCCTCCTCGACAAGACTAGGACCAGTGGTACCCAGGCTGAGTTCTGGCCAACCCAGCCATTCCCACACTGGGTGCCTGGTGAGTTCTGGTAGAAGAGATTGCCTGTGGCATAGTTTTAGCTCTGAGCCCAGTGGCTGGTTCTGGTTTTTCAATTACTTGGGTCTGGTTCCCTTCAGCCCTGGCTCTGTGTTCCTGGGCCCTGGGCTCTGGAACCTGCTATCTGACTTGCTTTTCCTCCTGGCTTCTAAGCCTTGTGGAATGTGGAGTTTGTGCAGGTCCTTCTCTGCATGGGACCAAGATGAAATACCTTGACCTATCCACCCAGGCCAGGGAATCTGCTATCCCTGAGCCTCCAGCCCCCTCAGCTTTGCCCAGCCACCCCACTCACCCACACACACCTGCTATACCTCCTATCTATTATGGCTCAGGTTACATATCATCTCCTTTTCTGTTTCCCCTCCTGGGAGCTCCTCACATCAGATCATCTGGAGGGTACATGCTACACTCCAAAATCGCTCATTGACCTCTGACCTCCGACCTCTTGGCTGACCCACATGGCTTGATCTCACTCTGTCTTCCTGGGAAATAGGTACTCAGATTCTCCCTATTTTATAGATGAAAAAACTGAAGCTCAGAAATGTGTAGTTCCTTGGAATAAGGTCAGAATAAACACCAGAGCCAGGGCTGAACTCAGGCAGTCAGAACCCATCTGCCTCTTTTTGTGTGCATGTGTATGTATGTATGTGTGTGTGCACATGTATGTATACACGTGTTTGGAGGTCAGAGGTCTCCCTCAGTCACTCTCTACCTTATTCTTTAAGATAGGGCCTCTCGCTGAATCTAGAGTTCACCAATTTTTTCCAGACTAAGCTATTCAGTGAGCCTTGGGGATCCCCTGTCTCTGTCTCCCCAGTGCAGGGCTTACAAGCACATAGTACCATGAACAGCTTTTATATGGGGGCTGGGGATCTGAACTCAGGTCCTCATGCTTGCCTATCAAAAACTTTACTCACTGAGCCCTCCCTCCATCTCTAATCAGTTTCTTAAATATCCATCCTGCTCAGTTTTCTGTTAACCTAGCCAAGCTCCCCACCTGGCCTCACTTGGAGATGGGCCTTGTTTGCTTCTCCGTCTTCCATGATGTTTAGCAGAAGTGCTGGACAAATATTTGGAAAAGAATTCTACTGTAGAAGTTGAGAACATTCCCACTGTGTGAAGAAGCTGCAAGTCCCCTCTCTCTCTCCCTGACCCTCAGTTTTCCCAGCCGTGAGATCAGAGTCCCCTATCTTCATGCTTTCTCTCAGCTCTGGATGAGTGACTTCTAACATGCTTCAGGTTCTCTGTTTGCTCCACCCCCATCATCCTGTGTCTACGCTGGAAATTCCATAAATCCTAAAATCCCAAAGCTGGCGGAACATTGGATTAAACAACCCCAGTATCTCTGAGCTTTGGGAGGGGTAGTGTCCTACTTGAGGTCACCCAGAACACTATGGCCCACCTCCTCACACTGCCCACAGCCCTCAGCAAGACTGGGGATTCCCCGAGCCCCCCAGCAGCGGCATTAACAGTCTGTCTGTTTGGCCTCCTGTCAACTATGTGCCTTATTTCTCTGTAAGGCGCAGCTGGGGAGGTGGGGGCAGGGAAGCAGAAACCCTCAATCTTCGCAAGCTGCAGATGGAGCAGCTGGGGACCTGACTGAGGAGAGGCAGCCACCCTTGACCTTGTCCGACTAAGACCTTGTCTTAGCGGAGCTGGGTATCAGAGACCTCTTTGCACCCAAGCCTGAACTCTGTGCTTACATCCCCAGAGCCTAGGTGAACATAGGAGCTTTCCCACTTCCTTAGAGACTCCTAGGCCTTAGGCATGCACAGGGCAGATAGGGAGACTGAAGCTTAGGGTGCAGGCTGAAGTTCAGATCTAGGACTAGGTCCTGGCCAATCCAGATTCTGTGTGCCAGGAGACAGTATTTGATGGATTCCTGGGAGGGGACAGAAGGGCTGACCATTTCAGGAGGGTCACACGTGGCACTGTAAATTCCCTAGGCTTGGTGCTCTGAACAGTGTTCCTTCCTGTTGCATTCAGAGAGGGGGAAGGTCCTTTCCCTCTCCGAAGAAGGGGGAGGCGTCTTTGCTGGAATGTGATAGGCTGCAGCTGGGAAGCTGGCTCCCAGAGAGAGGAGGGAAGCCACTTCATACATAGCTAGCTAGCACCATGAGCTAGAGGTTTGTGGGGCAGGGAACCAGTGAAGCCCTCCAGATGCCCCTTCTCACTGACTGTCCCCAACGGCTGCTAAGCAATCAAGGCTCTAGACTATGCTCCTCCCCATCTCCATGGGTTCATGGTGCTGGGGGTAGGGGCCTGGGAGATGTCCTGGTAAACTCAGTGCGGTGAACAAGGCAGACTTGAAGGCAGCATCCAGGGACTCTGCCCTTGCTTGGCCACCATTCTGCAGTGTAACCTTGACCAAGACCCTTGCACTGTCTGAGCACAGCCTTCCATCACAGTTGCATCAGGAGGATGCTGTTATCTAAGGGGCAAATTGTACCCTTGTCCACGAGTTGCCATGCCCACCATCCAGTGAACCCCAGCTCCAAGGGCTCTGCTAAAGTTCCCTGGGAGCCCTGAGGGTGGAGCAGCCCTAGAAGGTCTCTGGAGAAGGTGTCCTTTGAGCCAGGCCTCAAAGGTTAGGTCTGCTTTCCAACTGTGGGATGGATGGACCTAGGGATTGGAAACAGTAGGGGCCAAGGAGAGAAAGCACCCATGGATTGAAGAGAAGAGAATTGCTAAGTGTGGCTCAGGCTGGAGGCCTATGCACTCAGGAGAGTGTACAGAGCCCAAAGCTTGTCCTGAGCTCAGATGGATGTGAGGTCAGTCAAGAGCAGCTCTGCCCCTTAGCAGCCAGGTGCCTGAAGGCAGTTACAACTTCTGGGCAGGGGCTTCCTCACCTTCAGAGTAGAAGTAATGCTGTTAATACTTGGCTGATGTCAGCCCCGACAGTACTGCCGAGCTGGAGCGCAGAGAGAAGATGCAAAAGGGTGGCAGAAGGGAGTCAATGGACATGTGGTCAGAAGTGAGGTATTCCTACTTCCTCTCATCTCCACTTCCTCTTCCCTTCCAGGGTCCTCCTGGGCCATATGGGAACCCAGGCCTGCCTGGTCCTCCTGGAGCCAAAGTGAGTATGGGCTGGGGACCTGGAGGTGTGGCATGAGGTGACACTTAGGTGTCTCTTGAGGATTTCTTGGGGATGCTCTTCCTGGTGCTTGTGGGGGATTTTCTTCCAGGCCAGATGCTCCTTGAGTCCCTCCCTCTGCTCAGAGAGCTGCACTGGGAGATGGAAGAGATGGGGAGGTGGGCAGCTAGAGCCTGGGGCCATTATGGAGAGTGGGCATAAAGGCAAGCTGGGTAGTTAAGGAAATAATTCAGTGGCTAAAATGCTTGCCTCGCAAGCATGAAGACCTTGGTTAGATCCCCACTACCGACATTAGCATGTTGGGCATGATGGCACATCCTGAAATGCCAGCACAGGAGGATCCTGGGCTCACTGGCTAGCCAGTGTAGCCTACTCAGTGAGCTCCAGACCAGTGAGAGCCTTTGTCTCCAAAAGAGGTACATAGTGTTCCTGAGATGACATCAGAGGTGTCTCTCGCCTCCACATGCACACATACACACACATTTACATGCACGTGTGTACGTACATACATACAAGCATGCCTACATGCATGTGTACACACACACACACACACACACACACACACACACACACAGGCTAGTGCTCCATACAGAAGACTTTGAGATTTGCCAGGTTGTGAGCCTCACTGTGGGGGCAAGTTAGTTTAGAATGTGGGTGAAAATTGTATTTTAGAAATGGCTGTGTGCCTTGGGTAGGATGCATTGGGTAGGGATCAGGCTCAGGCAAGGAGAGAAGGGTGCAGGTGGTGGGGCTTAGAAAATGGGAGGAGATGAGGGAGAGAGGATAGTTATGAGGGGGGCCTGAGCAACTGAGTCAGGAACCTGCAGCCCAGCCAGGTCAATGATGGAGAGAGATCTCAATGCCAGAAGTGCTCTGAGCTGCACAGATGGAGCTCAGGGGGAGCGGCACAGGGTTGCTACCTCACTCAGACACCCTTTGCAGCCATTTTGATGGCTGGGCTTTGATGATGATTTCTTGTGTTGGGCAGAGGTCAAAGGCATCCAGCTAATGTCTGGAGTGAGTGGCTCTGAGCCCTAAGTGAAGTTCCTGGGCAGTAACAGCCAGGTTGTATGAAAAGGAGTTTCAGAAGTGGCAGGAGAGGTGGGGGAGGGAAGAAGATATAGCATGGAAGTTAGGAGAATCCCTAAAGAAACAACATGGGCATTCCTGAAAGAGCAGAAAGGCTTCCAGGCCTCCTTGATCTGCCTGTGCCAGCCATGGAGTAAAGAGCCCTCCTAGGCTTTGGTTGTCAGGGTCCAAGGTCATTCTTTGCTAATCCAACTGCAAAGGTCAAATGCCCGGGAAAGCTTTTATGGTTAGGCTGAGTAAGCAGTCAGCATCTTCCAAAGCCCAACAGAGGTGTCTTGCTAGCCTACAAGTGTCCCTGGAGTTGAGGACAAAGGCTGTATACTGGTAGTCCTGGGCATATGGATATATGGTTCCAGTGTCCCATGCAGAGCTTTAGTGCAGCGTTATGGGAGCTTAGCCTCAGTTCCTATAGGTCTGTGACTCTCCAGCTAGGCTAGGCAAAGCCTCTCCTTGGGAAGTAAGCTGTGGGGCCCTAAAGTGTCCATGCCCAGCGGCCAGCAGGTGCCCCTTGTTCTAACAAAGCCAACCCTGCGGAGAAACTGCCACCAAATATCATATCCTCTTTATATACACCCGTCTTATTTGATCCCACAAAGATGAAAGAGATGGTGTGGAGACTGTACCCGTTTACAGATGGGGAAACCTAGGCACAGATGAAGACTCATTTCAGACGCTGGTCTCAAAGCCCAGGCAGAGCGGGGAGCTCCTTGGAGCTGGGAGGATGCTGAAAGCCAGCGGCTGTTTGGAAGGCCAGCTTTGCCCTTCTGAGCCTGCTCTGGTTCCCTCAGTGCCTTGGGATGGCCCTGGTTACCCTCTGAGCACTATGGGCCTCAGTTCCAGGCTTCCACAGATGTGCCCTGGGCAGGAGGGCTCCCAGGCTGTTTCTCTTTCCACCTAGGGAAGCAGTTCTGATGTGGCACCGAGGTTGAGCCCCAGCAGGTAAATCCTCCTGCTCTGTGGAGCTGGGACATGTGGGCAGCACTGAAGCTTGGTTGAGGTCATTCTCTGCAGAACTCAGGGCAAAGGTCCAATGGCTTAATAGAAACCACTCATGACTGGCCGTGAGCCATGCAGAGTGAGTGAGTGACCAAGAGGGCGTGAGTTCCAGAGAACACCCTGCAACAAGAGGCTGCTTCTCCCCCTGGGACTTTTATTAAACATCCCCAGTTGCAAGGCGGGGTTCATGCCCTTTGCCTGAACATTTGGCTCTGAGCAAAGGGGTAAAAAGCAGTGGCCCTGGGCAGAGCAGCTGGGCTAGAGGCCATGATCTGCTAGACTTGGTTCCAGCTGTCCCTGATCTCAGATGACATCCAGGTAGGGTTCCTTCTCCCTGGATGGAAGAGTGGTTTGGCTGAGATTGAAGGTTATGTATCTATACAAACTGGTGAAAGTCTGTGGGGAGGGTCTCCAGTGCACACCAGACCACCTCTGGTCCTCGGAGGTGGTGGTATGGTAGGATAGCAGGCTGGATCCTCTTCTTCAGCTTGCTGAATGCCTCTGGGGCCTACCCATCTAGTCAGCCCTGGTTTATTGAGCACCTACTATGTGCTATCAACACTGGTACCTGTCCTATGGGATAAAGATCCTCCTATCAGCCTCCAGGATGAGAGAAGAACTGGAGAAGTGAAGAAAGGGGAGGAACTTCATCGTTCTGGAGGGGCAAAGGTGCAGTGAGAGGTTACAGAGCTGAGGTGACGGGCCCAGGTCTTGTTCTCACTGTGTGAAGGCCACACATGGAATCCTTGGGTTTTTCTGCAGAAAGCACTTCACCTGGGTTCCATGGGTAGCCTAGGCTAGACCAGATTTCAGCTAACTCTGCAACCTGCAGAGCCCTGGTAAGAAGAGGGCTCCTCAGCTTCTACCTGGACAAGGTCAAGGGCTCTGAATAAGCCAAGGAGCTGTATCCTGGAAGGCATGGCTGGCTAAACTGGGCTATTCAAGTTGGAGTCGCTAGCTGGACTCATCAACACATGGTTGGACTTCAGGAAAACTCAGAGGTTAAGAACATGGGCTGAGGACCCAAGTTCAGACCTCTGTTCTGTCACTCCAAATTCTGTTACTGTGGGCCAATCACTTGAACTCCCTATATGCCTCAGCTCTCTCACCTTGAAAGTGGAATGAGAAAGGCAGCTGCCACCTGAGTCATGAAGAGAACCTGAGTTACCTGAAACTGGTAGGCAAGACTTCTCCTGGGAAGGATAATAGTCAGTCTGTGACAGGCTCCATGGTACAAGGGCACAGACTGGTACAGTCCTTGACCGTCAAGAGTAGCAAGAAGCTAATAAGAAACCAAACCAATCCTCACACTGGTAAATGGAGAATTACACTGTGGTGTGGGGTCTAGGCCCAGACTCCTTAGAGACCCCAGAAAATGAATTGATTGATCTACCTGACAAGTGAGGGGGTGGGTGGGAAGTTTAAGTTAAGGTCTAAAAGGGAGTGGGCAAGAAGGTGACAGAAAGAGGCTTGGCGTCTTCGTGTCTTTTTCTAAGGGGCATCTGGAAGACACGAAGGACTTGAGCTGGGGTTGTTATGGGGAGATTTGGAAAGGCCACATGGCTTCCCGAGAAGTTAGGCTTGGCCCAAGCCCATGGGGAGACCTGGTGCTGCCTAGGGTGGTATGGAAAGAGGGGGAGTCAGGTGCTGTGCTGGGCCCTGAGCAGGTGTGGAACTGGGGGAAGACAGAGGTGGGTGGTGCTTCTGCCCATGAGACTCAGAGCCATGAGACTCCTGCCCTCACTCCCAGGCAGTTGGCTACCCTGTCCCTGATCTTTGCTCTGCAGCAAGTTTTCCAGGGTTATTTTGGGCCTTGGGGTGCCGGGAGAAGACAGGCATTCAGTGGTTCCTAGCAGAGGGGGTGGGGATGGTGAAGACAGCCCTATAAAGCTCTCAGGCCCTGGACCCCAACTGACTCTTCCCCTCCCCATGATGATGGAGGGAGGACCACTGTCATTGAGTCAAGCATGGACAAGTCCCAAAGATGGTGGGAAGAAAACAAGCCACCTGCAGCAGCCCTGTCCAGTGATAAGCCTGAAGGCAATGGGAATACAGACATTGTTCAGGGCTAGCCATGCTTCACAGAATAGGTGTCTCAGCCCCATTTTGCAGAGGAGAAAGCTGAGGGCCCAGGTGGCTGAGGAATGGAGCAGGTCACACATCAAGAGGTGGCTAAGCCAGCCTCCCATAGCTTGACACTGAGTCCTGTGTCTGAGCCACAAGCACTTTCAGCCTCTCCCTCCTGTGCTCTCTAGTCCTTCCTGAGCATGAGACGTGTTCCCTCACCGAGGCTGCTGTCTGGCCTTCTGAACTTAGCATTTCCTGTTGGGAACATTGCTTCTCCACATGTGTTTTAATGGCCAGTGGCATCCTGCCAGCATCGCTATGTCCTTCTTACAATTGCTTTCCTTTTGCTAAACTAGTTTGGCCAATATTGTAATATCTTGAAGAATATGGATGTCCATAAATGTTGGAGTATCTAATTATTTCCATTAGATAAAGTCATAAGAATAGTTGCCAGAATGGACTTAGGAGCCATTGGGCCTCAGGTTGAACCTTGGCTGTACCGTGTGCTGGGTATGTGACTTTGAGCAAGTTACTTATGTTCTCCAAGCCTTAAGTTTCCACTTCTGTTAAAAGAGGTCATAATAGTTCATACCTCATGGGAGTCTCAGGATTAAGCTTTGTGTGTTGCTATATGTCAAGATATCTATGTACCTACCTATGCATGCAAATGTGAATAATTTATAGCATCTTCTGCACATAAAAGTCATAGGTGCTATTAACTTGTACTTGCCTTCTAAAAAGGTTGAACTTATGGCCCTGCCTAGCACGAGAGGAAGAGATAATGAACGAGTATTTTTCTAATATCTGTTTTCATTTGTATTTCATCATTGACATATTTATTTATCTGGGAGTTCATGTGTTGTTTGTTACTGATTTATAAAAATTTATTCACATATTAAATAATTAAAGCTTTACCTACCTCAGAAATATTATTCTAGGGTTTTTTTTCTATTTAAAGGTATTCACGATGATTTTCTCTGTACCAGGGCCTCATGCATGCTAAGCATGGTGCTCTATTACTGAGCTGAATCCCTAACCCTATTTTATTTTCATACTTGGAAATTTCTTTCCCATGTTAGGGTCAGATGTGTGTTCACTTTTACTCCTAGTTATTTTATAATATAATTATTCTTGAGAAAAATTAGTAATCCTAAAAATTTTAAACCATCTGGAATTAATCTTGATAGGGAGGGAATATGAAGTAGAATGCTCACATTATTTTCCCCCTAGTAGTTAACCATTTTTTAACAATCTTTCCTCCAATGACGTTTCAATGACAGACCAGGGTCTATTTAAGACTTATGTTTCACTGCTATTTGTACATTTGTATGCTAGTGAAATACCATTTTATATGACATTTATTATCTTTGTACCATGGCTCTCCCCTCCTTTTCTTCTTTTAAAATATTTCTGGCTATTTTTTTTTCATTGGATAAACTTTATGGCCATCTTAATTTCATTTAAAAGGCCCTCTTGAGATCTTCATGGAGTTATATGAAATGCATGAATTGATTTGTGAAGAATTTGCATCTTTAAAATATTAAGTTTCCTTATCTATACACACATGGTATGTCTTCTATTTTGTTAAAGTTTTTAAAACATCTCAGTAAAGTTAAATAGTTTCTATTGTATAGTCCCCACATATTTATTATTCAGTTTGTGTTTTAAGATTGAATGTTTTCATTGCTGCTATGTTTGGAATATTTTTCTCTGTTATACTTTCTGTTGGCTCTCAGTTACTGGAGAGAACTCTTGATTTTGGTACTTTTTATATTTAATTTATGACCACCTCTTTTTTCCCCTTTCCTGAATTATATTATCTGGTCTAGTATTTCAGTTAGTTCTGAATATTCTAGGCAGGCAGTCATGTACTTTGCAAAGAAGGACATACTTTTGTCTCTTCCTCAAAGGCTTGCAGCTCTTATTTGTTTTTCCTGCCTTATTGCATTGGCTAGAACTACTAACCTTATGAAACAGTAGTAGCCACAATGGGAACCTCTGAGGAAGTCTTAGGGCTGGGCCAGATGGCTCAGCCCCAGTCTTTCTGCTTGTCTTGAGATGCCATTTGTTCATTCATGAACTATCTTATGATACCTTCTCTGGGCCAGGCCCTGTGCTGAGTACTTGAGGTCAAAGGTGAATTATGCATGACACTTACAGCAGAAAGTTTTTCCATCCTTTGCGATTTAGTCCTCCTTGGTCTCTGCCCCTCTAAAGGCCTCAGCCACCCAGAACCCTCTCTTCTCATTTCCCAACCCTGCCTGCAGGGAAGCAGCCCAGCATGGTTTCCATTCCCACCATGTTCTTAGCACATACAGTGCATACTTTGGGGCTGTGGGGATAGCTCCGTGGTAACAAGCACTTGCTGCACAAGCCCGATGACCAGAGTTTGGATGCCCAGAACCCACATAAAGTCAGAGGCAAGTAGTGCCAAGCCTGTAATTTCATCAGACCAAAGGCAATGGGAGGCAGAATCTGGAGAAGATCCTGGAGCTTGAGGGCCAGATAGTCTGGTTTCAGAGGCAAAAGTCCAGACTGAGTCTCAAATAAGGTAGAAGGCAGGTGCTCCAAAGTGGTCAGCTGATCTCCACATGGCCAACATTGCATATGCATACCCATAACACGCATGCATACACACTCTCAAGTTTAAAAGTTCACACTTTTCAACTACTCATAGCCTACTCATAGCCTTTTTGTCTGTACAGCTCAGTGAACTAGTCCAGGCAGAATCTACCATCCCCTATGGAGAGAAGGAATCTGGCTTGCTCCAGTCACATGGGTTCTCTGATTGTAAAGTTTGGTCCAGTGACAAGATTCCTGTCCTCATGGAAGTGTAAAGGATTTATTCAAAACATCTATTATACCTTTCACTTTGTTTATCATAACACCTGTCTGATTATATATGTTAAATAGATGTCCATCTTTGGGGCAAGGGCTGTAGTTCAGTTGGTAGAGTGCTTACATATTGTATACAAAGTCCTGGGTTCATTCCCCAGTACCATATAACTGGATGTAGTGGTGCCTGCCTCTAATTACAGCAATTGGGAGATGGAGGCAGGAGGATCAGAAGTTCAAGGTCATCCTTGGCTACCTGGTAAGTTCCAGGTCAACCTATACTACGTGTGACCCTATCTCTCCCAAACCAAAAAAATAAAATAAAATCCATTCTTGCCCCACTAGGGAGTCCAGTCCAAGGAGCCAGTCTGTCATGTCTTTGGGTCTCAGTCTCCTCTCATTGTACAATGATAGAGTAGTCATGATAACTTACTCTGAAGAGTCGTGAAGACCCATGCTGTGAGCTTTGTGCGCTAGCTCCTCTGTTGGCTGCAGACTGCGGTGGGCACAGTGAGATGAGAAGTTCCAGCCTTTTTTGGCCATCGGAATCTGTGGTAGTCTGGCCTGGCCTCACACTGTGGACATAAAAGGCGTGAAGCTGGGTTCCTGAGCAGCCAAGGGTGAGAATGTTCAGGAGAGATGGCCATAAATGTCAGGTGTATTCTGGAGGTGGGGCTTTGCAAAAGTGACTAGGAATGGGGAGGGCTCAGATCAACAGATTTGGAGTTCTGGAATCCTAGCAAGGATGGGTTGGCTTACACCAGCTGCCTGGAGGAATGGTACTATGGCTGGGGAAGGGCAATGAGGGAGAAACCAGGGCTTGGAAGCCAGCCAGCCTGGGGACTCGGCCTCCCATGCCTCCTACCTGCCTGTCAGCCCAGACTATAACTTCTCTGAATCCTAGTTCTAATCCTTCTATGGAACCAGAGATTCAGTGCATGGGGTGCACCTCATGGTATGTGTGCACAGTAGTTGAGCAGAGAAAAGTATTCATTTTCCTCTGGGAAAGAGGCTCTTTTCCAGCTTTGAATGGTATGATTTCTGATGGAGACAGACAGAGTTAGGATTTGGGAGGTCTGAGTTCTGACAAAGAAAAGACTTAATGGGAATTAAATAAAGTTGGCTGAACCACTCTCCCCATGTGTCACAGACATTACCCCACTGACCTTTTTGCCTAGAAACATGGGAAAGCCAGTATATATAGTATGCATGTATATACTATATGGCCCCCAGAGATGAAAGACCTGGTCTAAGGTCCTACTGTGAGTCCATGGCGGCCTAGGGCTTTCCCCTGGACTTCTGACTCTGGGCCCACTGCAGCAAGCAGGAGAGGGAGCTCAGGGATGGGCACAGGGTGGGAGCACTCAGATGACAGTAAGTGGGAGGGCTCCTTTTGCCCCTGTAAGATGCAGCTGGTGAGCTCCGTAACCCTTCTCCTGTGTCCTGGCTCTTGGGGCCCTGGATGCTGGGTCAGGACTCTTCTGTGTGCTGGGAACAAGCAGTGCTTCCTCTCACTGGGACTCACTGCTTGTCACTTTTGTCAAGTCTAACTGTGGGGGCGGGGCAGAACATCCAAGAGCACAGGTCAGGATTTCAGTCTCAGTCCTACAAGTGCCTCATCCTGGGGTCCTGGAAGTTCCTGTTCCTAGTCTCAGTTTCCCTGACTGTACTATGGGGTGATAATGCTTCCCTTGCCCTCTCCCTTGGCCTAGGGTGAGTGAAGTCTAGTGTTTTATGTATAATGAAGGCACATATGAGAGGCACTCATGCACCAACTGTAGGCCCCTGGAGAGCTTTCTGGAAAATTACCAAGTCTGGAGGCCTCTTGAATGTATCTCTCAGAAACCTTCTGACTCCCAGGGAAAGGCAACTGGCAACGCACATGAGCAGACTGGCCACGTGCGGTGGCCTAGAGCTGGGCATCATGAGGAATGCTAGCTACTGTTGGGATGGTTCTCCAGGCATGCTGACTGAGTGAGGGCATGGCCACAGGACTGAGGCTATGGCTGAGGGGTGCTGGATGGTCTGATGACAACCAGGGGACTATCTCTGTGGGCTTAGCTAGTGGCAGGAAAGCAGACTTTAAATTGGCTGTCAGGGTCCTGATCATGAAAGTCTTGGAACACTAAAAGTAGAATATTGGATGTCATGTACTTATGGGGAGTTATGGAAGGTCCTAGAGCAGGGGAGTGATGGAATTGGGGAAGACTCCTTTGGAGGTGTGAGTTGAGAGATGCATTGAAGCAGAAGGACAAGGGCTGTGAGCAGTCTCTGGGGAAGAGGGGAGGGTTGACAACATCTTGAGGTGACTTGGTAACTGAAGAAGAATTGTTTTTGTTTCAGGGACAGAAAGGGGACCCAGGATTCTCTCCAGGGCAGGCCCATGATGGAGCAAAGGTAGGTGTCAGGGATGGAACCCCACCCTCTGGAGAGTCCTCCTGTCAGAACCCACACATGACTCAGAAGGTGGGAAGCCTGGTTTCCACCTTGAAACTCTTGGCCAGTCCCACTACGGAGCTCATGGCAATTCCCAGCACCTTTTTCCGCCTATGGAAAAAAAGATTTAGCCTTTGGACACACCTTGCTGAATGTCCTTTGACTTGAGGTCCACATGGCTTTCTTCAGGGCCTGCTGGGTGACCCTGGCATCCAGAAGCTTCTTGATGGTATGCACTTAGGAAGCTTTCAGCAGACTATCGAAGCCCCCATAGTTGCTCACTGAAGAAGATAGTCTTATTGTTTCTAGGAGGCAGGAGAAAAGAGACCAGGCACCCAGAACTCCCTAGCTCTGAAAGGCTACAAGGCCAAATGGTTTGTGGAAGAGAAAATACTGGCCAAAGAACCCTCTAGAGTCCCAAAACGTCCACCCCCTGACTGTGCAAGGGACCTGGAGCAAAGGTCAGATGGGAAGAGGGGGCTGGACATCCAGTGCATTCATAAGGTACCTCACACTTTGTACTGTGGAGGAAGGCTAGAATTTGTCTGGCATCTTTCTGATCCATGTCCAAGCACCCTGATAGCTAAAATAGTCAGTAGGTTGGCAATGGCCACATGCTTCATTTTCAGGACACTAAGAAATCAAGCTAGAGTAGAGCTGCGAGCCTCCTCCCTGCTGACTAGTTGCTGTAGTGATGGAAAGTGCTATGCAGCCTGATAGGAGAAAAAAGTCATCAACAGTCTTAATCGGCAGTGGAGCCTGTGAGCTAGATGTGCCCACTAGTGCAATGGTGGCATGTCTGTTATGGGAGTAACCAACTGCTCCCTGATTGGATTTGAGGCCTGCTCCATGGAAAAGAATTAATACTTGATTCTGAAAGCCTTGTCAGAAGCCTATGGCTGGGAAGTTCATAACCCCTTCTCCTTTTGATCTCCCTGGGTCACAGGCAACTCACTACTCTACACCTATACTGTGAAGTGTTCCCACTCAGCAGACATGTGCTGGCTGGTCTGGAGCCCAGGACAGTATCTGCATTTTCTCCCATACGGTCCTGCTCACAACATTAGAAGCCAGGGCTGGTGAGCCCACCTTGCAGATGAGAAAACGGGGCTGAGATGGGTGGCTGGCTGGAGGCAGCATGGGCTTTGTGGACCTCTCCCTTGCTCCTGTGAGGCCTGTTATTAGGTTTGGCAGTGGTGGCAGAAATTCCTCCTGCTTGGTGACCACCATGCCCGGTAATGGGGAGTGACCTCAGGAGGAAGGGAAACTGATTGATCTGGAGTGTGGATTAGACCATGGCTTTAGTATCAGAACTCACTCTTCAAACAGTGTCTTCTGCCAAAGCCCCATGAATAAGGTTAGTCTAGTGAAGCGAGTGAATTGGTACATTATGGGGCTGGGACCCCACTCTCTTTCCTGTTTTTACCCCACTTGGCGGCTCCTAGGTCTCCTCTGAGGTGTCCCTAATGACTCCCTGGAGCATTTGCAGCCAATGGGAGATCACTCTTCCCAGTTCCCTGTCTCACTCTCTTGTCTGTGTCTTTCAGGGTGACATGGGCTTGCCTGGGCTCTCCGGGAATCCGGGACCTCTGGGTCGGAAGGTAGGCATTGATTTTGTAGCTTGGCCTGAGCCATGGGCTTGTCAGCAAACTGGACTTTCAAGAAAGAGCACTGTGACCACCGATGCTCCCTGTCACAGCCTGCTCTCTGGCATCTCCCATAACCTGCCAAAAGGCTGTGGCCAGGGAGTGAGTGAATCTCTTTATGGTTAATGAAATTGCTATGGGGCAGGTACTGGGGTTCAGGAAAGGGTCCTTGAACCCCACACTCTGAGTTTCGTGTCTGTATTTAACCAAAGAATTGGGCAAACCAGATTGAGAAGGATAATTATTAAATTGTTAAATTTATTGAGGGAAGTATAAAACCAAGGAAAGGAAAATGGATACACCCATGTGGTCTGAGAGCCCTTGTGATGGGCCTGGAAGGAACATGAAAAGGGATTTAGAGAGGAAAGAGAAGAAAGTGCAGAGAGCTCCTGTGGTGTGGAGGACCAGAGGGAGTAAGGGTCAGGGAAGACTTACCAGGACCTGGATGTTCAGGAGAGATGGTTGGGCAGCAAAAAGACCTTGCCCTCCCCCTAAAAAACATCTGTTATAACCTTATTGTGGTGGGTCTTACCTTCAGGCTCAGGTGAGCCAGAGAGAAAGCTGATTGGTCTGGGCTAGGGGCTGGCTCAAGAAGAGGACACACATGATGCAAAGTTTGGGGTCTGAGCTTAATCAACCACAATGTCAGGATCAGATTTAAATGCTAGGAAAGGGGAACCCCAGGTAGGGGCTCAGGTTCTTCATGGATAAACAGCTCTAGGGAACTCCCATTGGCAAGAGATTCGAAGTCAGCTCATTCTTTGATCTCGAGCAAAGTGGAGACTGCAAGGACAGGCTCCAAGACATTCCTGCCTGTACTTTCGGGGTCCAGTCACCCTAAAAGCCTCAAGATGTTAGCAAGAAGCGTCTCTGCCTTGCTGTACCTTTGACAGAAACCACTTCAAGGATGCTTGAGTTCAGAGAATACAGTCTGCAGAGGCACTGGGGTCCATTGTAGTCTTGTTCCACAGCCTACTGGCTGAGTGGTCTTGGGCCAGTGTATCCTTCCGCCCTTGTGTGGTGGAGATAAGTGGTACTTTCCCAGCCTCCCCCATGTCCGCATTGCTCGCTTGATGCTATGTGATGCAGGAGCAGAGCCCATTCCGTCACTATTACCTGCTTGGTGACTTTGGACAAGTCTGAGTCTCCCCTGCCCCTCATTGCAAAAGGCCACACTCTATAGAGTGTCTTCCATGCTGGCAGATTCCCATCCCCTCCTTAGCCATACTGAATCTCTACTTGATGGTGAGGAACCTGTCACTTTGCAGAATGGGGTCCTCAGCTCACAGTGCCTTTCACTCTTTCCTTGACTTTTCTAAGCCATCATTTTGACTCCTCTAGTAAGCCTTTAGGCCATCATGACCATATGCTCGGGGACCACTGAACCATCTCAGTTATTTTTATCCCCGAGTCTTGCCTTGCCAGCCAGAGCGTGCATATCAGGTTTGTGGTCTGGCTCTCCTTCCAGCGGGAGCTTGTACTTGGAACATCTTTCCCAAGTGTGGGAAGGACAATGAAGGCTAAAGACTACTTTTTAAAAAAAAAATGCTTATTATTGTTGTTTTTTAATTGGGAACTTTAACATATGAACATATTACAAACTGGTTGTATTTCTATCGGAATATCCTCTTATGCCTCTCCTCATCCCCTGTTCCCAAAGGCCCCGTTCAGTTGCTTGACTGGTAGTCTCTGGGGTCACTTTTTGCAGAAGCTCCCTTGTGGTTTGGTAGACATGTGGCCCCAGGGCCTTGGCTTAAGCTCCCACTCTGGCCCCCAACTGTGGTACCAGCTGCCCACTCTGGCTATCAGCTTCTCATTGGAATAGTGAGTGCATCCCTTGGCTCCAGGATCTCCATGGCACAGGAGACTTGGAGGACCACAGCCTCTCTACTGTTTGTGCCCAGAGCAGGCTACACATCGGGCCTCAGAGATCAGTTTAGACAGGGCGATGGCTGTCTTCACTGGTGCTGTGAGCACTCCCTGTACTCCAGTGCTTTCTGATGGACAAGATGTGAAAATGGGCTCTGCAGGGTGGATTGCAATGGAAGTGGTGAGAGACAGGAACACAGCTCCTGCCTGACCTCCATAAGCCCCTGTTTTGCTCTCCTGGGCATTGAATTTTGGTGTCTTCATTCATTAATTTATTCATGTGATGAGAATGTATTAAACAGCTGCTACCTGCCAGGCCTGAGCTGTGTATACAGATAGAACCCTGCTTTATATGACTGATATTCTTGTGGGGCAGACAAGAGAAAAATGTAAAATTCAAAGGTGTGCTGGAAGATGCAAAGGGCTCTGGAAGGTGTGGTTAGGAGAGCTCCAGTGAGAAGCAGGGTGGCAGTTAAAGGCAGCAGCAAGGGTGGCTGCAAGCTGGGGAGGTAGCTCACAAGCATGAGGACCTACATTTGGTCGAGCACACATGTAAAAACAGTGCCCTGGGTGGCTCACATTTGTAATCTCAGTGCTGGGGAGCCAGAGGTAAGAGGGTCCTTGTGATTTGCTGACCAGCTTGAGTTCCAGGCCAGTGAGAGACCCTGTCCCAACAAAGGTGGATAGTGACACTTGGTGTTATCCTCTGGCCTCCACATACATACACATGTGTGCTTTCATACCCACATATACACACATGTACCTTCATGCAAAGGAATGCATGCACACTCACACATACACTCACTCTCACACACTCTGTCTCTCACACACGCACACTCACATACACATACACACACACTCACACACACATTCACTCTCACACACTCACACACACATACACACACCAGGAAACAAAGGATGATTGTGTTTTCTCATGTCATCTCCTCACAGAAACCTCAAGAGCAAGACAGAATTATACCCATTGTATAGCTGGGAAGACTCGCTCACACACTCTTCAGTCAGTCAGCCAGCCAGTACACAGGGACTTGTGCTGTAGGCTCTGAGCTGACCCTCCTGTTAAGTGACAAATGAGGCTGTCAGTGCCTAGGGTAGAGTTATGCTGTGCAGTGGTGGCCCTCAACCTTGCCATGAACTAGGCCTCTGGGGATTCTGACTGGAAGCAGAATCTATAAGGTCTCTAACTGTACCCACATGTAGCCAAGATCCAAAGCCATGAGCTTGAGGGAGAAACCTTTCCTGAGTCACCAAGAAGTGGGGCTGGGGTCTGACCTTGGGTCTTCTGCTCTTTAAGACTGACTGAATGGTTTCTCAGCAGAGAGAAGATTCACTGTAGGTGAACTGTGATGGACTCCCAGCTCTGTCTCTCTGTGGGTGTGTGGATGTGGACAAGCCACCTCCCCACACTGAGCCTCTGCTGCCATGGAGTGCTTGGGAAGGCCAGGGGGATGTTTTCAGCACAGGCTGGCATGTGGCAGGTACCATATTTATTTGTGGAAGGAAGGGAAGAAGGAAGGAAGGGAGGGAGGAAGGAAGGAAGGAAGGAAGGAAGGAAGGAAGGAAGGAAGGAAGGAAGGAAAGGAGGGATGGAGGAAGGAAAGAAGAAAGGAAGGAAAGAAAGGAGGAAGGAAAGAGGGAGGGAGGGAAGGAAGGAGGAGGAAGGGGATAGACGGAGGAGGTCAGGGAGGAAAAAGGGGGAGGAAAAAAGGAGGGAGAAAGGGGGAGGGAGGAAAGAAGGCAGGAATATGAATGAATGAATGATTATAATAGTCACAAGGGAGAAACAACTGAAGAATTCTTGCCCATCCAGTTCCATCAGTCCTTTCACTAGTTAATGGCTCACCAGCCATGCAGACTTCTAGACCCCCATTCCCGCTGCCATGGACTCCCAAAGCTTACCCTGCTGCCCTCTTTGCCATGGGTCAGTGGTTCTCAGCTGGAGAGACTTGGCCCTCCAGGGACAGTCAGCAGGGTCCACAGTTAGTTTAAACAATTATTGTTATTTACTTGAGACAGTCTCCCTCTGTCACCCAGACAGACCTCAAACTCGTGGTGATCCTCCTGCCTTGCCCTCCCGAGAGCTTGCATTACAAGTGTGTATCATCAGTCCAGCTCTACAGACACTTCTGCTCATTCACGTAAAGAGGAATGGAGAAGTTGCTAGCTGCTCATGAGTAGGAACCAGAGTTCCTGCCCTGAACCTCTGGCACACAGGGTGGCCCCCGACCTAAGGTGCATGGGTTTAGCCCCAGTGCCAAGACCTGCTGCACAGAGCCACCAGCATTGGTTCCTGCTCTGCTCTGGTGTGGCCTCTCCACACCCAGCATTATGTATCTGCCTCTGGCTTCTCTCCTTGGGATTTCCCCCTTTCTGGCTGGCAGGCTACTCTTTGAAGCCCTTGGCACATTTCTCTGGAGCAAGTGCACTGAGGATAAAACCCTTGCTTCCCTGAGTGGGCTTAGCACACGCTAGATTCCTCCATCTGCTCTGCCCTGCCCTGCCTCTCCCTTTCTCCTGTACCTCTTGCTAACCCCTGATATTGGCATCTGAATCTTTCTTAACACAATGCCATACATAGACATGTCTAAAGGAAGGAAATTGCTAGTCACATTCAAACTCATTTCCCCCTTACCTACCTGACTCTCAGCCTCCATGGCCCATTGGCTCTTCTATGCCACCTAGTTGGTCACTGTCCTTGGAAAGCTGGGATAAAGTCTTAAGGCAAAGTCCTTATCTGGGGATGTTTAACTGAGGCAGCCCTTGTCTTTCTCAGTGCCTGCCAATGTGTGGTACCCTAGCTCTGTGGAGCCCCTCAGGAGAGCCTCTTGGGTTAGCTTGCTGCCAAGTGGCTTTGGTTGCCTGTGGCCTCTCTCCTGTCTCATCCTGTCTCTACCACCCAAACCTGCTCCCCCTCCAATTCATGTGCTTGGTTCTCCATCTCCTTCCATGTGCACTTGACGTACCAGCTCCTTCTAGAAGGTAGGGACCCAGATGCTTTTGTTCCTTGTTGGCTACTGCTTGGGGCTCAGCAAACATTTGTTGAATGAATGAATGAAGAATGAATGAGTGGGTGATACAAAAATTAGATCTTTTGCCCTTGAGCTCTGCCTCAAGATTCCACCCAGCAGAGTTTAATGTCTGACAACCCGGCTGCGTCCTAATACTCTCTAGACAAACTACCTGGTTTAGAGTCCTGCAATTTCTGAGCCCATAGGATGCATTGAGAGGCCGGCTTGGGAGACAGACCCAGAAAGGGGCAGTATCATACAGATTTCCTCTGACTTTATGCCCTGCTGACTGCTGTGGTGTATGGGAATTCCATTGGAAGCCCCTAGGTGCTTGGGCAGGATCTGTGAGTTACTCCCATTTTTTTTCTACCAGGGAAGCTGAGGCTGATCTAGGGGAGCAACTGAATGCCAAACACTCATGGGTGTCCAGACCCCCAGGCAAGAACTGAGTCCCCTCCCTCCCTGCACAAAGCCCAAATAGCATCCCTCCAGCTACAGATCCGTCTGTAGCAGTGGTGAGGTGATGTCTGGCGTCTCCTCGCGCACTGTAAGCAATGATTAATCTGGCTCCCAAACCAAAATAGAGAGCACGTTCTATTATAAACACCATGAGGCCTGCGGAGACCCGTCTGCCTGGCAGCCAGCGGCCTGGCTCCCCTACGGTGTGCCCTGCCCCTCTGGCCCACTGACACCCATTATCCGCAGGAAGTCATGCCCAGAGTCCACCTTGCGGTCTGGGCTGGGCCCTGTGATTGCTGGGCTCGGAGAAGATAATGGTTTAGAGTCCCATGTCCTGAGCCCTGTCATTTGAAGCTGTTTGGTAAACACCACCAAAAGAGCCCCCTCCACACCCCACCTCCCACCTTGACTGTGTGCTCCATCTTTACCGCTCCTGCCGGGGGAGCGAGTGCTCACACGAATGTTCAAGCCCTGTGGGGTCCACTAATGGGGGAAGCTCAGCCCAGCCCAGGGGACCTTGGGAGAACAGTCCACAGTTGGCCATAGCTTCCTTTGTGACCTGGAGCCAGACTTGTTCCCTCTCCGAGCCTCAGTTTCTCTATCTGACAAGGAGGGAGATTGTCCAAATGATGGCTTCAGTCCCATGCAAATACTCCAGGGATCTAGGAATGACATAGACCGAAGGGTGTTGCAACATCCTGATGCTCTGTCCCAAGGAGGTGCGTCTATGAGGTGGGGGAAGGGCTGTCCTTGGATGGTCCTGGGACTTTCCCAGGCCAGCTTCAGTTTTTGTGATTGGTGGCTATGTGCTTAGAAATTGGGGCCATCATCCTGGTGTGCAACCCCTTAGGAAGCTGTGTGGCTTCAGAAAAGTCTCTTTCTCTCTGTGGACCTTGGTCTCCTCACTGGTACGTGCGCCTGCAGATTCCTACCTCCTAGGAAAGTGTCAGCGGCGCTGGTGGTCACTCATTCCTTTCCAGCCCTTTCTTGCACAAAGGTTTGCTTTAATCCTCTGTTTGGGACTTCACTGCATACACCCCTTGCCTTTGGGGGAGGAGGGTTCTTGAGAATACATTCTCAGTGGAGTTGTCAATGGCCAGGAACTCCTGTCCTCTCCTGTAGTTCTTTTTGTGGACTATTTGCGACCTTTGAGGCAGGCTGAGGTTGGCAGAGTGAGATTTACAGAGGGTGATCACCCATGTTAAGTCACGTAGCCACGGGTGAAAGCGTGGCTTGGCTTACTTTGGCACTTCTCTGTGAACATAAAGGATCCACTGGCTTGTTCCTCCTCACCGGCAAGCTCCAGGTGGGGAAATGACAATAGAGGTGATCACAGGCATATTGTTCTGTGTCCTGGAACTTCCTGTCACGGCCCACCAGCCTGCTCTGACCTCTGGTTGTTTCTTTGTCACCTCGCTCATCCCACCCTTGTTCATGGGCCTTTCAAAGCTTCCATGAGGCCACGGAGAGGACCTTTGCACCATCTGTTTACTCTGCCTGAATGTCTTTCCCAGTGAGCCAAACCCAGGTTCACCTCTCCTGTCACTCATCCCTCGGAGAGCTTGCTCCCACCTTACTCAGCTGTCACCACTCCTCGGCGGTCCATTCTCTTGCCTTGGAACTTTGCTTACTTTTCCCCATAGTTCTGCCTACTAACAGACTTTACTTCTCTTTGTAAAAATATATACAAATTTTTGCCATTTTAAACATTTTTTTCAGCGTACAGGCTGGTAGCATTAAATACTTTCAGGCTGTTGTGCAATCCATCTCCAGGATGCCTTGCAAAACAGCAACTCATTACCCGCACCTCCCCCCTCCTCCGACCCACCGTTATCTTTGATACTTACTTTGTTTTTAGTTCCGTCCGAAGAATGTAAACTCTTCTAAGGCCTGTCTCCTTCCCTGGCCTAAAACCATGCAAACAATGTTTGTTGAATGAATGAATGAATGAGTAATGAAGACCACAATAGTAACAGCAGCTGGTCTTTCCAGGATCCTTGAATTCAGCGCTTCACACACTGATCATGTTATAATCCTTATTTCCCATCTAGTCATTTCTTAGGACATCAAGGACTAGAGAAGTGGAGTCCTTGGTTCAAGTCACACAGCTAATTAGTATTAATTAGTGTTGGAATCCAGACCAATCTGAAACATGAACTCTGATCCTTGGAATGCCAGCTGCTGCCTGTGGTCTGTGGTCCAGTTTGCATACTGTGGAGATAGGCATATGCTAGGGTGGAGGACTTCCCTCAGGGGCATGCTTTGGGCATGGTTGTGAGATGGCATCACGAGAGGAGCAGTCTTGGTGGATGTGAAAAGGTACAGAAAGAACGCTGGTGAACCCCTCAGTCAGACCTCTCGACTCAGATGGACTGCTCAGTGACACAGGGTGCCAACATGCACCCGTGTTACTGCATGTGTGGGTATGAATAAATCCATGCCCATCTGCCAGGCTGGGTGTAGCTGCAGGTGTCAGGTCTGGGCTGAGTGGGAGCATATGCTCTCAGGGAGTCTTAGAGCTCAGGGTTTCCAAGAGAACGGAATTAAAGGGAACTCGGAGCTCTAAGTTCCCCATCAGTCTCCCACCCAAAGTTGCACAGTCAGTATTTCTTTAAGCCCAGAGCCCCGTGTGAGGGGATCTTCTAGGGGTCTGTGTGTTCGTCTGAGAGGGGACAGAGGATTGAGGCTGGCACTAGGTGTTGCTGAGTCCCTCTCTGTCAGGTTCTGGGGCCCCTCCTCTCCCCAGGGATAGCAGCTAGTCTAGCAGAGGAGGCAGCCGCTCTGAGAAAGGTAGTCTCTGCGCATGAGCAAGGGCAGGTCCTGACAGCACCACCTCATGGTGGTTGAAAAGTCCACAGGTCTGACTTTGTCCATGCTCCCGGTATGACAGACCTTCTATCCCTGTTTCTGCTCCATTTCACAGACCTGGTGGGGGCATGGATCGCTGGGCCAGTTTCTCTGCTCTCTGTCTAGCTGACCCCCCAACCCTCCCTCATCTTCTGCTCTCACAAATGCTATGAGCAGAAAGAACCCCAGAGGATGCTAAGAACCCCATACAGTGAGTGTCCATTTGGACTGTGTATGTGCCGCACCCCTACCGTGGAACCTAGGTGCTGTGCCCCACCACCTGCAGGCCTGGGTGTGTCCTCCCTACCTGATGCCAACTCTTCCCCTCCACAGGGACACAAAGGCCATCCTGGACCAGCAGGGCATCCTGGAGAACAGGTGAGGCTGGCCTTCACTGCTGCTCTACCTTTACACAACCCCTGCTTGATTCTGATCTCTTCCCTGGACCCTCTCCAGAGCCCCCAAGCCAGGCTGCCTGGCTCCCACTCAGCAGAGCCCGTCACACCCCACACTCCCCTAGCCACACTGGCCTGGAAGAGCTGAAGTCCACACCACCAGGCCCCAGGGCTGGCAGGAGCCTCTGTGCTCTGGTTGGAGTCATGAATAGCTGGCCTGTCCCAGGCGATGTTAGGGGATATTATCCCCTCCTCCCGCCTTGGTGTTTGCAGGAATTTTGGCCTCCTGGCCCAATTCAAACAGCAGCCCCTGCCAGCAGACAGACAGCCAGACCTCCTCTGTACTTTTTTATTCTGGGCCCTGAGCAGAGAGCTTTGTCCCTAGAGCTGGTCTGACCAGTTTCCAGAGGGGTGAGCTCAGGGGCCTGCTTGTCTTCCTCTCATTTCATCACATTCTTTCCCTTCTCCTTGACCATTCTCAACTGCTGGACCTGTGCCGCCCTGGACCTTGCCTTTCCTTATGTTTCTTTTGGTTCCTTTGCAGGGGCAGCCAGGACCCAAGGGCAGCCCAGGGGCCAAAGGTTACCCTGGCAGGCAGGTGCAGTATATGGCTTCTGGAAGCTGTGGCCATGGTGGAGGTGGCCACAGGGCTCCAGGCAGAGGGAGGCTGTGGGCTGGGGCCAGGTGATTGCCTCCCAAGTGTAGTTCCTGAGAAAGGATCAGGGGCCGCCATGTTTGCAGGCTGGGGGACTCCATAGGAGGGGCTGGGCTGAGGGATGCTGCTCAGGAAGCTCCTCCCAGTCAGTCATGCCCAGAGTCACCCCTGGAAGGGTGGAGTTTGGGGATAGGAGCTCTGGTCTAACCCACCCCATTTTCCAGAGGGGCAGCTGAGGTTCACCCTAGAGACAGGCCTTATCCGGGAATGTTTGCTGAGAAGAGTGTGTCTCCATATGTCCTTGCCCCTCTGTCTTTGTGTTTCAGGGGTTCCCTGGACCAGTAGGAGATCCTGGCCCCAAAGGCAGCCGGGTAAGTGGTCCGAGGCCAATGCCATGGGTAGATATCACCTGTCCCCTCAGTAGGTCAGTGAGAACTCGGGGCTGCCAGGCTGGGTCCACAGAGCAGCAATCCCTGAGCCGCAAAGCCTCTGTGTCCTGGGGCCAGGCAGTCTGGGGAGCATGCTCCGCTGTGGTTTACTATGGCCTGGCTTCCAAGTGACCAGGGAGCCAAAGCCCAGCCACACAAAGCGCCTGTCACTGCAATCTTCGGCAGCCTCTCTCCATCCTAGCACCCTGGGGATCACCCTCTGAGAGAGCTGTGGTACCCTGTGCGACCCAAGGTCAGGAAGCCAACTTTGAGTAGCAACAGCCTCACTCTCTGCCTGTCTTTCCATGAGTAGTGACAGCCATACGTCGCTCTGCCCTGTGCTGTTGAGGAGGGGATGCCATCCCGAGACTCACATGGGACTGTGGGGAGGTTGATGAGGGTCTAGGTGTGTGGAACGGGAGGTGGAAAGATGAAGCTGATCGGGCAGAACCATCTCTTCTGTATACAAGGATGTGGGCTGTGATGGTGCTGGGTGGCTCTGTTCATGCCGTGTAGCCCAGAGTGTCCTGAGGCCAGGCCTGCTTCCTCTCAAGAATGCTCAGCAAATGGGTCACACAGACCTGGGTCTGGGAAGATCCTCTGCTCCTGAGCCAATACTATTTATACCCTGGCAGGAGGGAGAGGCCAACATGGCCAAAATCTAGGCCTTAATCCCTGTAGCAGCCTGGTGGCAGGAGGTATTCACAGGGAAGGAAAGCAAGGGCTCCAGCATGTTATGTGACACACATTCTGTCCTGGGAAGCTGTACCTCTCCTCCCACAGAAGGGACTTCAAGGCCCTGAGTAAAAGGTTTTTAGAGCCAACTCCAAGACCCATCTGGCATGCTAATGACCTCTGGGGCTCTCTGATACTCGCTGTGTTGGTGGCATCTTGTGGCCACATGTGGTGAGGGCCATCGTGGCCCAGCACTCCTGTTCCACAGGTCCCAAGGTAGCTGCCTAGGGTGTTCTGCCACCCGATAGCTGGGGGGGCCCAGATAGTCACCAAGCACATTTTCTCACCTGTGAACCTGGGACATAGCGGAAGGGTTGGGACATTGTGCTCTTTTATATGATAGCCACTGGACTGGGGATCTTGCTGCATAAACAGGTCCTGAGTTCAGATCCTCAGCACCTAGAAAAACTGGGCATGGTGGCACATGGCTGTAATCCCAGTGCTGGAGAGGCCGAGACAGGAGATCCCTGTGGATCCTAACTAGTCTAGCCACTGGTCTTCAGGTTTAGCGAGAGACCCTGTCTCAAAATCTAAGGTGAAGAGTGAGAACAATATCTGACATTGACATCTGGCCTCCACACATCACACCTGTGTGGCACACATGTGTATCCACATACAGGTGTGCCCCCCCCAACACACATGCACACGCATGATGGTGACTACTGACCACGCTGGCTGCCAAGAGGGATGCAGGGCTTGGTGGCCACATGGGGAAGCAGAGCTTGTCATGAGTGTCCCTTGGCTGCTTATTCATGGAAGTCAGTGTTGCCCAGTGGTTAGGAGTGTGGGCCCAGGAGTTCCGGGACTTGAACTTGCATACTAATTCTGCTGCAATCCAGCTGTGTGACCCAAGGCTGGTTACCTCACCTCTCTGGACCTAAATATTCTCACTTGTATAGGACAATGATTATACTGCCTATCTCTCCTTTGGAGGTGTGTGAGACTGTCTTAGATGCTTTCATGTATGCGAAGTATTGAGAACGTGGTGTGTAACCAGTGTTTGGTTAAACGTTCGTCTTTGTTGGATTCATGGTTAAGTGATCCCACAAGCACTGAGGATGTAGAGAGGGTTACAGGCCTTTCTCTAGAGTCCCGAGGCATTCATAGCATACTGAGGGAGTGTTGGGGAAGAGGGACACTTTCTAAGGCCTGAGAGTGGGGTGCTGGCCAGGGAGAGCATTTGAGATGAGCTTTGTGATCACATTGTGTAAGAGGCTCAGGCAGAATAAAGGCCAGGAGGCCAAAAGTCAGGTGTATTCTACACCTAAGTGCAGATGGTGAAGACTCTGCTTTCAAGTCTGCTGGGCCCAGGTAATCCGTGAGCTGATGCCAGATGGGCCTCGGGGACCCTCAGCTGCACCCCTGAGCTCTGTTCCTTTGTCTCCAGTACCTGAGAGTCCTTGTCTTAGTGAGTGGGGTAGCAGTCAGCTTGCAGGTTCTTGTGAAGGGTCAACACGAGGGCACCCATGGGCTCACCTGGGCTGGCTCTGGCCATACATCAGCAGCTGGGGTGGACGCAGACCCCACGTCAGTACCTTTGAGGCCTTGGCTGCATTGCCTCCAGTCCCACAGGAGCATCCCTGGGGTGGGTAGGACTCAGAGGCCACAGAGCAACTAACCCAGGTGCCAGCTTCCTTCCACAGGTGCCACCTCTCGTGCCACCCTCCCTGGTGTGAGCGTATGTGCCTTTGGACTACATCGTGGAAGCAGCACCATGCAGTCCATGGGCATATACACTTGCCTCAAGGCCTATGTCATCGAGGACCTCAGAAGCCGCCACTGCTGAACACCAGGCATGGGATGGCAGCTGGGGGGTTGGGCTAACAACACACCATGCGTGGCCTCTCTGATCCCCACCTGCTTGCTCTTCCTAGGGCTACATTGGTCTCCCGGGGCTCTTCGGCCTGCCAGGGTCGGATGGAGAGCGGGTAAGTACACCCACACCTTCACATCCCTCCACCCATGCCTTACTATTTACAAAGTGCCAGCTGTGAATGTCCCAGAGTCCCCTGGGGGAGGCATCTGGAGTGGAGAGAACCTGTGAAGGGGCTGGTCAGAGAGGAAGTCCAGGCCTGAGGAATAGTGGGTGTAAAGTCAGGATGTTACTTGGCAAATTTACCCATGCTGCAATCATAGAGTTGAGCAGGCAGGGGCAGGGTGCAGAAGCCCCAGGCCAGGTGGCCTAGATATTCACAGACCATGGTCAGAAAGAGGGTCCTGCTGAAAGACCTGTCCATTGCTTCCAGCAAAGGAGAAACAGACCCCTTTCTATTCTAGATACAAGTTTTATCAGCATTAGGGTATTGTTGTAAATAAAGTTTTATTGTCCACAGTTATGCTCGTTGTTCACAACTGTGTGTGGCCACTTTCCTGTGATAGGGTCCAGTAGCTGAGGCAGAGACTAGATGGACCACAGAGCACCAAATAGTCACTCTGTCCCTTTTCAGTGAAGTGAGGCTGGGTTGGGGAAGGGATGGAGACAGAGACTTGGGAACAGCTGGGTGAGCTATGTGTCCCAACCAGGACTGCAGCAGCTGACTGGTGCGGTGAGGGCAGGGGATGCTTGCAGGTGCTTGTCTCTGGCCAGAGCCTTATGGTCCATGAAGAGATAGGGGAATCAGCTCCCTGGAGAAGCTGGTGGGTTCAACTTGGAGGTGGGTGGGGCTGATTTTGCAAGATGCCTATCTCAGCCCAAGTGTACTGTCGGGAAGAACTGCCCACAGGCCCCTCACCTGAGCCTGTACTTGGGAACTCAGTTGTAACCTTGTCATTAAGTGGAAAGCAGGAGGAGGCAGCGAGCTCCTGCTGAATGCCAAGGGCTGGCAGCCTTCTTCAGCCACTTCTGCAGTGGAGGTCCACATGGCCCCATCCATCATATACCCATATAACCCATGCCACTGTGTCCGGGTGTGTGTTCCAGAGCCTCTGGGACTTCCTCCTGGACATCACAGGGCCCCCACATGACCTTTTCTTCTCTCTCCCCTGCAGGGTCTGCCTGGTGTTCCTGGCAAGAGGGGCGAGATGGGTAGGCCGGTAAAGATTTTCCGTGTCTATTACGCAGACTCTATGGGGGCCCCACCGCCCTTCACCCCCTCCCTGCCCCTGAGGCCTGGCACTGTCTGCTTCTCTGCTCTATGGCTTGGCACTGGGTTTGGGTTGAGAATCCAGGGCTGTTGCTTTATGGAGTTCCTGTCTCCATGTGCCACAGTGGCTCATGGACACAGCCCTGTGTCAGGGGCTTCTGTCCAGACTGGATTGGGGGAATCTCTTTTCACCCAGAGAGCATACCAACTCCAGTGTATTGGGGTGTTTACTCTGTCCTATTTTCACACACACACACACACACACACACACACACACACACACACGCACGCACACTAGACTAGAGGACAGTGGGGCAGAGCAGGGGTGCTCAGTAATGACTCCCCCCCATCTGCTAGCTCTGTTTATGCCTCTCTTCTGCAGTAGGAGATGGTTTTTCCTACAGAGCATGAAGAGAAAGGCACGACACAGAGAGGTTGGTTGTCTAAGGCTTCACAGCCAGTGAACAATGAAGCCCGAGTTCTAGCTCTGTGGGTTTGTCCCCAAGATCTCTGATCTCAGGGTCTGACTATTGGGGTCACTAGTTGGTACCAATATTGTAAAAGTAGATTTCCTAGACTCCCTTCTAGGAAAGCCATTTATTTCAGAATGGGAAATTGAGGCAGAGGACACTATCAGGAGCATCACCGAGGCACCTCTTCTAACCTGATCCCTGTTGGCCCAGCTCTCTGCCACCACCCTGCAGGTTGATGTAGGACTCAGAGCCATGACTTTCCCAACTCTGGGCCTGTCATTGTTGTGCTGGGGACAATGGTGGCACTTGGGCTGGAGAGGGAACAGGAATACTTGAAGACACTGTATGTAACATACATGCTGAGAGCCTGCTGCTGTGGCTGCTGGCATTGAGATGAGCCCTTGGGTGCCAAAGGAGGGTGCAAAGACAAGAACCTCACTCCTAATCTTCATGAGTGGGTCGAAGTCCCCATTGTCATACCTAGATTTCTCTATGACCCAGCAGCCGCCCTGTGCTCTGAGGTCTGAGGACAGGGAGTGGTTTAAGCTCCTGGCTCAAGATGAGGTTCTGGAGCTCAGAGCCAACTGGTCCCTGGGTGCTAATGTCCTCACTCATGGGACAGACACACAGATGATCATTGACTGGGAAATGGTTGATTAAGTGGATGTTGGGCAGACCAGAGTGCCAAGAGAAGGAAGCGTGGGACAGTAAGCACTGGCAATATGGGCTATTGGATCAGTTGGCCTGAATGTGTCCCCTCCATCTTGGGAGAAATCTCGGTGAGATGAGGATGGGAGCTTTGTGGCTTTTGAGAGAACACTTCACACTGGGCTCACAGTTAGTGCAAAGGCCCTGGCGTAGGAGCGTGCTTGGTTCAAACTTTCTGAGCAACAGGTTTTCTCATCTGAGAAATAGGGACAATTGTGTCAGGCTCCTAGGATCATTGTATTTGTCACATAGTAACTGCTCAATGGATAATAGTCATCATTCCTGTCCAAGGGCAAATGTCTGTCTGTATTGTGTGACTGGGGGCCAATGGCGTCACCTCCTCTGGGTCTGGTTTTCCACAGTTTACATTGAGGGAAAGGGGCAGGTAACTTGTTCAGCTTGACTCTGTGGTTGCTAGCCCATTACCCAGGCTGGCCTCCAGGGTCACACTAGGAGTTGCTCAGGCCCAATCCTGGGTGCCTGGTGGGGCCAGTGTTGCCATAGAACAGATGAGATGGAGGCTTGGGAGGTGAGTGATGGGGTCACAGCCATGTATATGCTGAGAGCCAGAGCTGTTCTCCCTCAACCCCAGAATGTAACTGTTGTGAGTGTGGGACAGACCTAACCCACGAGGCCAACAGTGGCATGGGCCGCTTCTCCAGCCTGGCACAGGGAAGGCAGCAGCTGTGCCCAGGGGCACACCAGCAGCTTTGGGTCAGAAACGCCCTCCTGCAGCTGAAGCCCTGCTGCTCATGTTGACGAGGCTGTGCTGAACCCCACTTTGCAGCCCATATCAGATAAGACCACGTGCTCACTCTTCACTTAATATTTGCTCTATGCTGGCACTAGAGACAGGACCACCGTCAGAGCAAACAGAAGCTCCATTACCCCGGAGCTTGTGTGAAAGGCAGATCCATCAGTGAACAGGAGAAAGAGAGCAAGCTTGTTACCTATGTCATGTAAGTGGAGGAAGTGAAATTTGTGAGGACTTTGTAGGCCAGGGATACTGGGGGTCAGATGTGTGGGGGAAGTTAATGACTTTGATCCCACTGGGCAGGGCTGATCCACTCTGATCTAGAATGTAACAGGACTTGTGCTATGGGGAGACCTTGCCTGCCTATCCAACCCTAAAATACTCACTGGGGTGTCTGACAAGGCTGGCCACTCCCACAATGCCTGCTGAGGCCTGTCTTATGCTGTGAGGCTAAGAGAAGATCAGGAGCTGGAGTTGAGGGTCCAGACCTGGCCCAGTCCTGAACTGTGTGGCTCAGAGACAGCAGGTGCTTGTCCAAAGACACACAGCTGTCTAGGCCCAGACAGGGATATTTCCAGGCCTCAGACAGGGGGGCATAGAGTTCCACATGGGGAAACTGAGGCCCAAACAGATGAAGGTCCTCAGCTAGGGTGGTGGTACTAGTTGGAGGTCCTGACCCACAGCATCCAGACATGAACCAGAGCTGTTCCAGGGTTGTTGGTGACCCTTAGATCCCCCCAGACCTCTGCCACCTATCTCCAGGCTGTTTCCTGTGGTGATATTTATCAGATGGACTTCCTAATGGACATTGAAGGATAGAATAGAGCATGTTCAGTATTGTGGGACAAGAGTTCTTGGGGATTCCAGAGGGTCCATACACATCTGTATACTTCAAGTACAGTAGGCAGGGTGAAGGTTTGACATGGCAGGGACTTCTAGACATTGGAAAATTTACATTTTTCTGGAGACCTCCAACATCTATCTCCTCAAGGTTATTGAATATTCCTGCAATGCGTACAACCCCTCATTAGCAGAGAGGTTGTTAGCAGAGTGTTGATTAGAGAGCGGTTGTTAGTTTATCAGGCACGAGATTTTCAGCGCTCATCTTCTTAGGTTAGCCTTGCCAGGGTGGGGCAGGACTGACTGATGTGCAGGCAATGCAGGCCATTTGTGGTGAGTGCTTTCCTGGCCCTGGATCTGCCCTCTGCATCAGAGGGGCAACTCCTAAAAGCAGGAGTGTGGCTGGAATGCCCCAGAGGTCTGGGCCCATCGTACGCTGGTTCGAGGGTGGCAGAGAGGGCTGTCACTACACACCTCTGAGCTGTCATGGGCAGGAGGGAAGGAAGACTCTTGCCTTGAATCTTTCTCTCCTCCTGTGCCTGGTTCTGCTTCATAGTACAAGACATTCAGTTCCCGAGGGGCCCGACCTGGGGAAATGGAGATGCCACGTGGCTGGGCCTGGCAGTGAGCCAAGTTCATTCCTTGGGCCTTAGGCCAGGCTGTCTGAGCTGGAGCCATAGAGGAAGGAAGGCCCCACTGCTACTGGCCAGAGACAGAGGAGGTGTAGAGGAGAGGAGGTATGAGCAGCACACCAGCTCAGCAAGTGCCAGAGGCCAGAGAGGCCGTGCTGCTAGTGAGTGGAGGAACGGGGCCTGCAGGCCTCAATTTCCCCACTTGCCATGCCCATGAATTTGCTCTATCTTGGCTCATCTTTGATTGCTCTAGCAACAGTTTTATAACCACAAAGCCTAGGCTCCCAGAGGACATCCATGCATTAATTAGAAGGGAGGCTGAAGCTGGAGGAAGGTGGGTACCCAAGTCTACTCTGCACATGAAGATCAGCCTCAGTATTCATTAGCTCAGGGCTATGAAGGCCCTTTGAGAGATTGCAGTTTTGCCCTAATCCCTTCTGTTTCTTTTTAGTTCCATAAGCTAAGAGGACGCCTCTGGGACCAGAGTGCCTGAGTTCAAATCCCTGCTGTGCTGTTTCATAGCTGTATAACTTGGATTAGTTTTCTTAATCTCTCTGGATCTCAGTTTCCTAATCTCTAACATGGGGCCAAGATAGAACTCATTTCATGGGTCTGTTAGGAGGTCACGCTGTTGGGATTGGCTGTTAGTGTCATTGTTTTGTCCTATCATTGCTCATGGCTGTCCCAAGCTGTAGCTGTAGGAATGCCTCACTGTGAGGTTTGGACTTGACATTTGAAAGACAGTGTCTCCCTGCTCCACAGTGTCTTCCTGTTGTCACAGCATTCCTAGTTGGTGGTATCTCACGCTCAGTGAAAGTGTCTTCTTCCTCTCCAGCTTTGTCTAGTGGTTGGGACCAGGCTACAGTGTAGTATATGCAGTGAGGACCTGTGGCCACACAGGTGCCTAAAGAAGCTGGAGTTAACCCTGGTCACTTCTGGATGCTGGATGTGAAGAGAGCAGGGACTCCTCAGACCATGACATTGTGGGTCGTGTGGCGTTGGCCAGGTGCCCTGCTAGACAACGTCTCCCTCCCCTGAAGAGTTGTCCTCTCCTGTCACCCTTCCCCCATCATTTTCTTTAGAAGGTGCTCCTACCTGCATCTCTTGATGTCCTGGAGAGATTGGATGGGAATCAGGCTGGGATTTGCCAGGGGAAACTCCAAGGACATTGATTGGGATCACATGCACCCCACAGACACATGCCCTTCCACCTCCATGCTTACCCGGGATTCACACTCAGCTCCTTCCACATGCCACGCATAGCTCACAGGAATAGGACAGGGTCCAGAGAGGTGGGACCCAGGCTCAGCTGAGCCACAGACTTGCTTTATGGCCATCGACAAGTGACTTTTGTGCCTGAGCCTCAACTTCCTCATCTGTTAAATTAAACCAGTAGTCTTTCTCTTAAGGTCAATGTCAAACACAAATGCAACTTGGCATACAGAGTGACCAGCCTGGCCTGAGTCCTATCAGGGAGTCCTCATCCCCTCTTTGGGGGGAGGGTCTGAGTGAAGCCTTCCTTTCTGGGGGGTGGCAAATATCACCCCATGCTGTGTACATCTGCAAGGAGGGGTTCAAGGCTGTGCCAGGCTGAAGGAACACACATGCACACAGACACCTTAGAGTCTCTGCTCCCTGATCCAGACCACATGTCTATTACACATTTAGTTTTTAGATTGGTCTTTGGTTGTCCTGTGCTCACTAGAATTCTCCAGAAGTATTTGAAAGCAAAGGCACAAGACTCCTCCAAGAGGGGTCTTTACTTTCTGCTCAGCTGGGCATTCATGTGCTCTGCTAATAAATTTCCCTGGAAAAGTTATGGTTTATATTGGAGAAGGGGAGCAGGTTCCCGGCTCCTACTCAGTCTCCCTCTCCTTTTGAAGTAGAAATGGAGCTCCCCCACCCCCACGGCTGATGTTTTTCCAGCTGCCTGGTTCCTGGAGGGTGTGGAAGGCCTCAGAATTGGGTCACACTGGGGCCAGGCCTGCCTAGGGTCTGGTGACCCAGTCTCTCTGCAGCCATAATGTATGAACTTATGTAACCTTGCCAGCCATCCTGTCACAACCTAAGTTTGTCTGTAGCATAGGACGGTGATTCCACAGTGGGCTTTCTGAAGGGCACATCACAGCTACACATGCGCTGAGCCACAGAGGTCTTCCCTTGACCCTTGGGAAATTGATGCCCATGGGCAATAAGGATGCCCTGTAGCCTTTCTCATCCAGTTATGGGAAATGCAAGCCTGGATCCAGCTTCCTGGTCATTCCCACTCCACTGGGTAGAGAAGCAGCAGGCTGCCTGGCCAGTGGCCTGTCCCTCAGGAGTTCTCTATGTATGGGTATTTGTGGGTGACAGGGGTGACTTCAGGACCCCAGATCCAGAGCCCAAGCCTGCTCAGACATTGTCCTGTGTCCCCTGGGGGTGTGTCTCAGAGCCAGCCTGCAGGTGTGAATACTAACCTGCAGGTTTTTCTCTAATATCCATCCTCAGGGCTTCCCTGGAGACTTTGGGGAACGAGGCCCCCCTGGACTTGATGGAAACCCTGTAAGTATCTCTGATGTTTGCCAACAGGCAAGAAATGTGGAGTGAACACTAGGGGACTCGAAGAGCCTGACCTTTGGGGTCACAGACCTGGGTTAAGTCCTACTTTGTGGTCTACTAGCTGGTGCCCTTGGAGAAATGGCACGTCTTCATTGAACCAAAAGTCCTGTCTTCTGTGGCCTGGGGCTCCCCAGGAGAGAACCAAACTCCAGGTAGCTCCTCATCCAAGGACTTTCTCCCTCATGGAGAGGACCCAGCTGCTGCCCTGAGTGCAAAGCATCAGAAACATTTATGGGCTGCTCCCTGGTAAAGCCAGCCAGCCACGGGCCTCGTTGGAGGGAAAGGCCCAGTACACAAGTGTCTTCAGTTTACAGTTTATAAATAGGAAGAGGCCTGCAAGGACCCAGGTCAGCCTGCCCTGGGGAGCCAGCTTGCTCTCCCCTTCCGGTCCCAGCTCCAGGCCCAGGGGCAGGAGAAAACATTCCTTCTTGTCCCTGGCTGTGGACTGGCCAGCACTCTCAGGAACACCTGCCCCGTCCCCATCTTTCCATGGGCTTCCTGTACATCTGTGCCCAGCTGTGCCTTCTGGAGAGGTGGCTTTTGGGTCCTCCATCAGCATCCAATCATGTGTTGGCTTAACTCCACAAGTACTCTCTATCCAAACCCAGACAGATGATTGAGGGACAAAGCCTTGGTATCAAAGCTGGGTGGACTGGGTTTGAATCCCACTATGCCACTTGCCAGGCAAGTGAGCCTTGGCAAGTCACTCTGGTTTCCCTCTCTGTGACCATGAGTCAGCATGCCTGCCTCAGGAAGGTTTTCAATTGACATTGTTATCACCAGTGTTAGTTAACCACAGGGCAGTGCCTGGCCTCAAGGTCATGGCCACATCCTTAGCCTGTTGCAATGGACTCCAGAGATCTGCATAGATCAAAGATAGGCGAGAGGAGCAGGAAAGATCTGTGGGGACAGTAACACATAAATTGGAAAAAAAGGGGGGGGGTGAGGGACCCTTCAAGTGGAGTGAGGGTCATTACATGAGCATGGAAGGGAACCAGAACCTTACCACAGACACAGCTTGTATTGGGTTAACATTACACTGTGTTGGGACAAGACGCGTCCAGAAGTTTTCTTGCGGGGGAGGGGGGGGCAAGCATGTCTTTCTCCTCATAGCCTCAAGCTGCAGAACAAGATTCTGATCTTTCTGTGCCAATAGAGTTTCTGAGGGATGTTGGATAAGTCATTTTCCTTTGCTAAGCTTGTTTCCTTGTTGAAATCCAAGGCTTCTTCTGACCTTAGCTTTGGCCATCTTCTGGGTGGCTTTGATAATGACGTCTTCTCTGGGAAGCCCCAGGGTTGCACCTATGTCAAGGGTAGCCTCTGAGAGAGGCTGGCAGCTCTCACTAATGATCACAGTTTCCAGAACCACCCATATTTATTTACAACTTTCCATTTTGAACTGAAGCCAAGCCCCTCCACCTGTTTTGTTTTTTTCCTCTTCTGGTTTGAACAATGCAAAATATATTTGTGGAGTTACAGCAACTAGGGTTTGGGGGTAAGTCCCCACTAACCTGTTGACCTGTCCCCTGACCCCAGGCAAAAACTCTTCTGAACATCACAGAGGCTCTGAGCACCCCTGGAACACCTGATCTTGGGTGGGTCACACATCTTGAACCCTGGTTTTAACATCCAGAGGGTAAAATGCCCAAGTGTTTATTACCAAGGTCCATGTCCACCTGTCAGCTCTTCATACTTACCATCAGAAGATACTAGAAGTTACAGATGTGGACAGCTTCATGGCAGAGCTGAAATGCCAACCCAGGAATAGGAAAGCCCCCAGGGCCTATGGTCTGGGATGAGGTGTCTGCTTCTGAAGGTCCCATTAGGGGTCTTTGTGGAGGATGGTGTGGAGGGATACGAGGTAAGTCACCTCTTTGATTTTTGTGTTTTCAGGGAGAACTGGGTCTTCCAGGGCCACCAGGAGTCCCCGGCCTCATTGTAAGTACATAGATGCCTGAGCAGGCGTAGGGCAACAGCAAAGGAACCCCAATGTGAGGAGCTGGTCAGGAGGGAAGCCTGCACAGGAGGTTGAAAGGGTGTCTGTCATCAAACCTCTAAGGCGGTGAAGTGGGCTGGAACAGGACAGAGTAGCAAGCCACACATGGAAGCAACAAAGTCCTGCTGTGTGGCCTCCGGTGTGCCACCCACCTTCTCTGGGCCTGCAGCTCTTTGCGGATGAGCGCTTGGAGTATACAACCGCCAAGTACTCTTGGGCTTGCTGCCTGCCCCTCAGAGGACAGGAATTCCACTTTGCTGAATGAGACTTAAACTGTGCCAGGCCAGTCCCTGGCTCCCTCCTGATTCTTACCAAGTGCCTTCCCACCTATGTCCTGCAGTCTCAGGACCATCAGGCAAGAAGCAAGATGCCCAGGTGCATGGGAATGTCAAATGTAACACCGAGGGCAATTTATAGTAGAATGCCAGTCTTTGTTGGCGTGTCTTCATATGGAGCTGAGTACCAGGGCTGGGGAGATGGTTCAGCCATTCAAAGTGCTTGTTGGAATGGGGTACCTTGTGTTCTCATCCATTCCATCTGGCATCACAACTCATGGGCTCAGTCAGTGTCACACACAATGTACGAAAGGATGGAGGCATAACCAGAGGGCCTGACCCTCAGTTTCTAGTCCAGGACTTCCTGCCATCTTCTGAGGCTGAGCTGTAGGTTTCCCCACAGTTCTCAGGGGCTTGGCCAGCGCCCACCGAGTCACCACCAATCCCCAGGTGAGTGTCTCCTCTCATCCAGGACTTCTTGTTGCTTTTGAGACAGGGTCTTACTATGTACCCTGCTGGCCTAGAGCTTGCTGTATGTATCAGGCTGGCTTCAAACTTGTGGTGATGCTCCTATCTCTGCCTCTCTGAGTACTGGGATTATGATCTACCAGGCCTCACTTTGTCTGGGATTTCTGGGACTGGCAGCTTCTGTGGGAGGAGGAGAGGACTTTTGCCTCCAGGGAGAGATAGAAAGGAAAAGGACTCCAAGGCATTAAGAGAAAGCCGACTGAATCATCTAGGGTTTTCTAGCAACTGTGGGTTCTCAGCTGCACAGAGGGGAACCACACACACTGTTGTTTCCATGGAGACTCAGGTGTTTTTGGCTCTCTGTCCAGTCAGCTGATGTAGTGTGCATGCAGCCTGCAGCCAGCCTCTGTCTCCCCAGTGCCTGCAGCTGGGAGGATGACAGAGGACCCTCCATGTGTGTGCCCGGCATGTGTTAGCTCTAGAACCTGTACAGTGCTCAAGGTCTCCAGTAGGAAGTGGCTTGTCATCCAGGTCTGAATGTCCCCAGGCCCCATATGCCACCAGTGGCTTCCTGCTGCCTCCGAGGTGAGAAGGCTGGGAAGCAGCCCCTTCAGAGTCAAGGAACTCCTTGGCCAGCTTAAAAGAAAACTGCCTGTTTGCAGACTCTGCTCCACAGAGACTACTTCTGTCTCTTCTTTGTAGAGGGACATAGGATGTTTTACTCTTCTCTTGAATGAGATCCAGAGAACTTGTGATCTGGCCAAAGACCCAGAGTGTGGGGGTACTGTGGTCTAAGTCCATCATATGCTGTCACTGAAGGGTGATGGGCTGTTTCTCTGTGTGGAAGGCAAGATGAGGGGCCTGACTAGCTGGCATTTACCCAATGCAGCACTCAGCATTGATTTGTTAGACCAGCCTTGGGAGGGGAAGGAGCTCATCTTCATCATAAAGTGAAGAAAACAGAGTCTGAAGGGGCCAGGTAAAGGTCAGAGGTCTCCCAGCCTGCAAGCATGGCTCAAGACCTTCTCATTGCCCTATATGTCCAGTGCTGAGCTGGGCACACACAGGGAGTATGTAGGGTGTGGGATTGCTGGGCAGGGATGGTCTGATGTGATTAGAGCCCCAAAGGATCCACGATTCCTGTCTTTAACCTGGGCCTGGAAAGAGGTGCTATTTCTTTTTAAGGCAGCTCCTGAGCGGGTTTCTAAATGAGGGCCCTCCTCTAAGAAACATCTTTGGTGTCTGCCACCCATCCTTCACTGGATGCTAATATCACAGGTAGATGGTCCCCAAACCAGGTGCCTGGCCTGTCTGGTGGTGTGGCAAGTGGTGGCCTGTAATCACACACATACATATGTGGCAGTTGGCATGGGGACAGCTATGAGCAGAGGTGCTGGTCCTGGACCTTAGAGCAGTGGTAGGTGAGCGCTTTGTGGTCAGGCTCTAGCAGGGTGAATTGTGGGCTTGGCACACAAGGTGTAGGAAACAGGACAGGTGAGTCAGGGTTAGAGGGTGGGCATCTTAGGAGAATGTGTCACAGCTAAGTAGGAGCCATGGGATAGAGAAGAGAGACTTCAAAAAAGAAGAAATGGTTCTATGCTAGAAGTCTCGCAGGCTTTATTTCATGGTCCCTGACAAATCCCAACCTAGATGCCCACACGATCACCTTGGGTTCTTGCTTGCTGTCAGTAGCCAACCCAGAGCTGTGAGCACGGACTCACATGGGAACAGACAGACAGACTCTTAATCCAGGGCAGATTACCTGGCCTCTCTCCTATCCTTGATTTTTGCCATCTGTGAAAGGGAATGAGTCTCACCACATTGCTGCGTGGAGCTACTGGGAACAGCGATGACCCTGTCCCTTGTGTACGTGCTCAGAGTGGCACTTAGCTGGCTAGGGTGGCTCCCCGTTACCCCTGAACTTGGACACACAGCAGGAAGCTGTGGCTGATAGTGGTGGTGTACTGTGTATAGTGCAGTGTTAGGATCCAACATAAGGACCTTCGTCATTGTTCTTTCTTGAGTGACTGTCACCTTTAGAGTCCCTTTACAGCAGAGGCTCTGTGAGCTGTCCTCTGGGAATGGTGCCCTCTGTTCCTTCTCCTGCTCTCTCTCACTCTGAGACCTCTGTGGCTACACCATCTCCTTGAGCCTGCACAGCCAAGATCTCTGCCACATTTTCTAGTCCCCTATGTGCCCATGACAGGTCCCTCCCCACCACCTACCAAGCCTTCCTGTGGCCCCACATGAGTCATTGTCCAGCCTATGTGGAATCCAGTCCATACAAGCCGCAGTCAGAAGAGAGAGTCTGACTCTGAGTTCCTGGTGCTGCTTGCTGATCCCCAGGTCCTCATGCCCTCAGCCACCTCCTGAAGAGCCTGCTCCATTTCCTGCACACCAGGGGCACTGTGCATACTATCTTCCTCCACGAAACATGCTGGTGGAGCGAAGGGCTGGCATTTCCTTCTTATCTTAGCCCATGACCTGGCTCTTCCCCTCGGAAGAGGACTTTGGAACTGGACAGTGCTGCAGCCATGACGTCTAAGAGCCTCAGTCTCTTCCTCTGTAGTAGCAGAAGTGATCTGTGAGGGTCGTTGTGAGAGTCAGCGTGACAGTTCCTCAGTGGGACTGAAGGCAGGATTTGCTAGCAGAGGCTTGGCAGGGAAGGGTGATTCTGGCAGGGAAGTGGTGGTCCTGAAATCCAGAGAGGAGACAATGAGCTTGCCAAAATCACACAGGCAGCCCAGAACAGGGCCAAGCCCACCTCTGCTCTGGGTGGGAGGGGCGGGCGTGCTTGGTCTGAGAGCACCTGTCCACCTCCCTCCCCTCCCAGGATCCTCCACTGCTCCAAACCCTGGCCTTTCCATAACTGACAGGAATGTGCTCTCCTCTGCTAGCCTCCCTCCAAGATGTCTCTCAGCAGCTAACTCAGGAACTTGGGGTCAAATTCTTCAGCCTGTGGAGAATTCTCGGCTATCTGGGGCTTCTCTTGTGTCCTCCATGCCTCTGAGCTGTGCTCCAACCTCAGAGCCTTCACAGGGGGCCTCCAAAGAGCCTGTCAGAGTAGTGGGGAACTGAGGTCCAGAGAGGTCAAGCACATTGATGGAAACCACGCTTAGGTCAATGATGGAAGATTGGCAGGTTAAGCAGAGCTCCCTGCACCATGGCTTCATGTTATAGCTGAGCCTGAGGGTGTCTGTGCAAGCATGATGAGTAATATTTGAGAGAAAGAGGTGGGTTTGGAAGGAGGGAATTCAGCCCACTTCACTTAGCCAGGGTTTCCCTACCTTGACACTTTGGCTGTGAGGCTGGGTCATTCTTTGCTGGGGTGTTCCCAGGGCCTTGAAAGATGTTTGGTGGTCCCTGGCCTCTACCTACTAGATGCCAGTAGCCTCCCTTAGGTTGTGTTTGCCCACAATGCCTCTAGACAGTGCCACATCCCCCTGCCTGAAAAATCAGTGACTCCTTGGAACAGCACCAGGCACACAAAAGCATTGCCACTCTCCCATCACATGCTGGGTGAGCAGCAGAGTGAGGAAGACCAGGTGGCCTGATTGACTCATTCGGTGTCCCTTTGGCCTTCCAGAGCCCCTATGGAGAGCATCCTTGGGAACAATGAGCCTTCTAGGCCCTTGTTATTCCTGCCTGGACATTGTGCTGTAACCTGTAGCTGGGTCCTCAGCCTCTGGTCTAGGAGGCCAGTTCAACTTCCCCAGGGTTGTAGACAGCGTAGAGTTCTTGAACTCTGCTCCCCCCCCCCAACACACACACACTTGCTGCCTTGCCAAGGAGCTGTCCAGACCTCCAGGGAGAAGGAAGAGCTTCCTGTCCCTTAGCTGGAGGGATCCAGTTAGAGTTATACTGTAGTTGGCTCTTAGAGCAGCCACATGGTAGAGGATCATCACCCCTATTCTAGAGGGAGAGCAAGGTCCTCAGAGGTCAAGAGTCTCTTAGCTATTGGACAGAAATCCTGATGTCTAATGAGAAGTGATGTCTAATTAGAAGTGTTGGGGGGAAGCAGTGACCAGTCAGGGAATCAGAGAAGACTTCAAAGGCAGTAGACAGAGTACAGAATGCTTCTAATTCCCAAGGTCAGTCCAAGGGTATGAGTTGATCTTTGCAAGCCCAGCCCCAGTGATCTTGGTGATCATCGCAACTAGGAGCCTCCTGAGCTCCCACTCATGGCATCTTTCTCTTATTCTCTTCCCAGGGTGACATGGGAGCAATGGGTCCATTTGGCTACCCAGGACCCAAGGGCATGAAGGTAAGCAAGTCCTCCCTTTCAGGCCCCACCCCAGTAGCCAGGTATCCCTGAAAAGACTATTAGATGATACTAGGAAGGAAGACAGGAGCAGACTGGCCAGGAGCATAGTTCGTTTCTGGCCTGAGAGCCAGCTGGCATCTGTATGTCATTTAGGCCAGATGTCTTTATTGGACACCACTCCACAAGCCTAGCAAGAATCCAATGTGGTTCTGGGCCATGAGGTCCTGTAAGTCTTAGTGGGACTCTTGGTCAGGGCTGTAGACACACTCAGGGCAGCTGATGAACTCAGCCCTAGTGAGTAGGAGAGATGTGTGAGGACAAGCAAGCACCTCCAGGACCCTTTTGGGGAACAGCCCAGCCCCTTCCTGCTGCTCTGAGTTTTACTCCAGAGCTGAGGTTACCGGTTCACTGTGGCTTCTCCTAGCTCCTCATCCCACACCCTGGCCCTGTGAGGAAAGTATTATCACCCCCTTTGTTCATAGGAACTTGGAGCCCAGGGTGGGGACCCAGCTCAGCTCAGGGTGGAGACCCAACTTGGGGTGGGGTCTTAGCTCAGATGTTGGAGCATGCCAGCTCCTGACTGCTAGCCTTGGCCTGTTTTGCAGGGACTGATGGGCGGCGTGGGGGAGCCCGGACTGAAAGGTGATAAGGTGATCGGCATATTCCCTCATTGCCCGTGGGTTATCTGCATGCCCTTTTGCCTGAGGCTGCCAAGATGCTGCCTGGCTTCCCTGCCTAGCACTCCACCTCCTCTCCCTCAGTCCCTGCACCTGTGTGCCCAGCTTCTTCTGTCCTTAGGTGGGTGGGGCTTAAGTGGATGGGTTTGGGGTGACCTTCCAGCCAGAGTGGATGGGGTAGGAGGGGCTATGGATGCATGGATCTGTGCTAAGTAAAGCTTGATCTCTGGAGCCAGGCAATGGAGCATACCAATAAGGTGTTCAGAGGGCACAACCTAGAAGCATGGATGGTAGAGATTATAGAGGAGGGACCAGGCCCACACAGGTGCCTGGGTGTGACTCTGGGAGGCCGGGCCCAGAGAGTGCTTAGAGGCTGGAAATGCAGGCTGGCCTCTGGGTCCCACCCACTTCCTCAGCTTCACAACAGGTCTGCTGCTGTGTCAGTGCAAGAGGTGGACCCCAGGAACCAGAGAGGGGCAGCTTCTGGTTTAAGTCACACAGCATCAGAGTGACAGACACATAGGGAAATGTATGCCGATACCCTGCTTTTCCCTTCCAGTCTGGGCAAATCAAAGAACCCCAAAGGGGGAGGGGTAGATTGTAAGAGCCATGGTGGGGGAGAATAGCTAGAGACATTGCCCCCCTCAACAATAACAGCACAAAATAACTGACTACTGCTTGTACAATTTGTAACCTCCCAGCACATGGATTGTTCCAGCAATCCCACTGAGGAGGGCCCTCAGTAGGGCTGGGGGCAGGCAGGAGGGAAATGGGGGTGCCAACACCAGACTTGTTCATACAGTGTTTCTAATTATTAACGATAAAAATATTTTTAAAAAGAACCCCAAAGGTAATAGGTTTGGGGGCAGCATCCCAAGCATCTCTAAGGGATGTGGGGAGCGGCTCCTGCTGCTTGGCTCTATGCTCCTCCTCAACCTGTCTCAGATCACTGGGCCCCTGGCTTCTCCTAGGGCCCCAGAGAAGCTGCCATGTTGGTAGGCACCAGCCAGTGCTGAACTTGATCGACCCATTTGCCCTCCACCAACCCATGACCCAAGTAACTTGCCCAGGGGCTCAGGCTACTAAGTAAATAGGGCCAAACCCTGGCATCTGGTCCCAGAAAATCCTGCACAGAGCAGAACAGAAATGAGAAGGTTGGAGCACACAAGGCTCTGAGAAGTCATTTGCTCCTACTAGTGGCAGCTGGGGAAACTGAGTCCCAGAAAAATGAAAAGATTCATTAAAGAAAAGGCTGTGCTTTATTGAGGGAGGGAGTCCGGGGTCCTGGACTCTGAAAAAGGGGCTTTCCTGGCAAAACCAGACATAGGCAGGTCATTTTATACACCCCCTTTCCCAGCCAGCCAGCCAGCCAGCCAGGTGAGGTGCTCACTTCGGCCCTTTCTCTACCTGTTCTGTATCCTCTGTGCTGCAGCCCCTTTTGGCTTCCCTGAGTCTAGTTTCAGCACTGTCCCTTTCAAACTCCTTGTTTGAGCATCTAGAACTCCCTCTAGATGAAGGAGCTTCATGGGTGTTGGAGGATCCCCACACCCACCTGTCTACCTTGAGGCTTGAGACATGAGTGCTTTGGAATAGCTGAAGGCCTGGCCAAGGGGAAAGGGCATGGAGAAGATAACAGCGAGCAGAGGCTGGGCCAGAACTGCACCCCTGAAAATAGCTGTATCATCAGGGTTTCTTGGAGGATGCTGACAGGGCTGCCTGGGGCATTTAAGATGTTAAGGTCTTGAAGAAGCCTAAGGGGAAATAAAGCATGCCACCCCACAGCTGTCAGGGAAATCAAGCCAGTTGTTGGAGGGAGGAAAGTGCTGTTCTGGCCCTTTGAGCTTGAGTTCTCAGCAGCCACACACATCCCTTCCCCAGCCCTCCCTGGACCACAGAACCATTGCTCATGTTCCCTGAGTTCTTCTGCACAGGATTTTCCATGACCCTGCCTGGCCCTGGGCCCTCTACACCCTTGGCTCCTGCTGCAGGCCTGTGTTCTGGACTGAGCTCCTGCTGAGCCAAGCTCTTTCCAGACCCGCTTCCTGATTTCCTAGGGTGCCTTTAAAACCCTTTCTTTTCTCCTATCTGGATTTTTTTTCACCCTCTCTTTCCTCCTTTGCACTTTTTTTTTTTGAGACAGGATCTTACTCTGTAGTCCAAGCTTACCTGGAACTCTGTAGCCTTGGTTGAACTCTAATTCTAATTCTACTTCAGCCTTTTGATTAAAGGCATGTACTACCATGCTGGTATTCCCATTGCATTTTAAAAAATTGTTCCCCAAACTTTAGGATGTTATACAGGATTTTCCAAATTGGAAATATAACAAAATAGTTGTTAAAAAAAAAACTTTTTTTCCCCCTATGCCAGCCAAGACAGTTCTGCTCAACAGTAACCATCCCTGCTAGGGGGTTATTCATCCTCTTGTCCTGGGCCTTTGAGAGGTCTCTGTGGCCTGGGGCCAGTGGGCTATTAGAACCACACTGCTGGGAAGACTTCAAGGTGGTTCTGGCCTTAAGGGAGGAGTCTCTCAGGCCTGGGGGCAGCTCATTTCCCAGAACCGGATCAGGAAGGAACAGGGGGGGGGGGGCTTCCACAGCCAGGCCTTCCACCAAGCCTGCACAATACACCCTCCTAGCAGAGACTCATCCAGACCTGGGTGTTTTTACTCCCTGCTTACCCATGGTCATAACAAGCCGGACGATTCGGTTTCCCATGTGACAGCTGATTAAAAGCAGCTAATTAGAAGTAGACCAAAGCCAGTTGCTGATACAGAGGAAGAAGTGACAGCTCATAGCAGGCACCTCAGAGGCCAGGCCCCTTGTCCCAGCTCCTCTCGCCCTTGTATAACAGTGGCTGCTGAGGAGGCTGAAGGATCAAGAAATTGGCAAATGTTGGTTCTCCAAAAAGAAAAAAAAAAAAAAGGCCATGTAGCCATGGCTGTTCCAGCTCTCTGGTGGCTTCTGCAATGTTCTGAGAAGCGGTGGGCTGCTTGTCCCACCCAGGAGACCCATCTGCGAGCCCCTTAGGGCCAAAGCTGCTGCTGGCCAGACCCCACTTGAGAGCATCCTCTGCAAGGCTCACCGGGATCTGGCCATAGAGGAAGCTGCAGGGCGCCATGGTCTCACTCAAAATCTTTGCTGGTGTGTACTCAGGGTGAACAAGGGGTTCCAGGAGTGTCAGGAGATCCCGGATTCCAAGGAGACAAGGTAATTGCATCCGGTGCCACTCCTATTTCTAGTCCTTTCTTCCCAGCATGCTCTGGATTCACTCGAACATTGGCATCACCTGCCCGCCAAATTGTCACTTCTCTCCTGGACTTTACAATGGCCTCAGCCTCTTACCAGGCTCCATGTTCTTCCCAGTCTGTCTTTCTCATTGTCCCCAAATTGTTCTTCTGAGGGCCCAGCTTTCCACTTACATACTGTCTAGAGCTCCTGACTGCTCCCAGAAGGAAGTCCTGGCATCCCACCAGGACCCCAGTAACTGGGTCCCTCTGACATGCTGGGCCATGTACTCCGGACCCACTGAACTGCCTCAGGTCCTTTGAATACACCGCTACCTTCCCCTCCCCCAGCCTCTGTACTGTCCAACTCAAAAAGTGACCATTTTCCCGATGCTCTGGGCAGCTGTCTGTCCCTCACTCATGATGCCATTGTTCTCCCTGGTTTGGGAGACTTGTGATTGGCCACTGGGTTCCCTGAGGACAAGGCTCTAGATTTCCTAGATTGTCCCGAACTCAACGCTGAATATTTAAAACAAGTTTGGAGGGGGGGTGTTGAGGAAGGACCGGCCGTACGGATAGAGGGAACAAGGAATAAACCACGCTGCCTTGACCTCCAGAGGTCTGCTGTGAATGGCTTCTCTGCCTGGGTCCCACGACGTAGTCACATCTGGACCTCTCCCCACAATGCTTCAGACTCTGATGTTGCCTAGTGCTTCCCCACCCCTGCCCCCAGTTCACCTGGTCTGACCCAGTCTCCTGTCTAAACTTTAACACACAGGCCCTCTGGCCATAGTCTCAAGTCCCCTGGTCTTAAGGGCACTGCAGTAGAGGACAGGTCTGCTCCCTACCTTCTGCAATGTTGGGCCCAGCCATAGGATGCAGACAGGCACAAACCTAACCATGCCTGCAGCAGGAGAGGAAAGCATTTGTCCTTCTAGATGGTGGGCTTTGGGGGGGGGGGCTGCTCCCAGCCTGGCTGCTTCTCACTAACCCTGTCTGCACTCTTGTTTTCAGGGGAGCCAGGGCTTGCCAGGGTTCCCAGGTGCCCGGGGAAAGCCAGGACCTCTGGTAAGTACTTTTCCCCCATATCCCAACCTCAGTATTTCCTTTGGAAAACCAAGGCCAGGACCATCCACCTGCTCATAGACTGTGGCTGGGGATACCTCCCAGCTAGGACATCTCTTTGTCCCTCAGCAGTCCTGGGCGTGAACATTACCACATCTCTGGTGAGAAACCATAGGTCCAAAGGTCATTCATCACTCTGCTTCCTAGATGGACCCCAGGCTCCAGCCATCAATGGGCTCTGATAAGAATCACTGGGCAGTTAGTTGCCATGATTGGCTATTACCATGGCATCATATTACATCCCTTGTGACTTTCTTTGCATGCCACCCATACCCAGGAGCTGGGGGAGGGGTGATGGCTGCTTCCACTTTCAAGTGGGAAAGCTCAGATTCCAAAGGTGAAATGACTTCCCTGGGTCCCCTGGTCACTGTACCTAGGAGGAGACATTGAAGTAACTTCTCCTTTTAGCTGACCAGGCAGAGTTTGTCTGCATAGTCCAGAACTTTCCACCTGCCCTCAATCAGGGATAGTGTGGGATAAGTGACAGAAGGTTGGGGGGTCTGGTACTCACTCCAGCCTTCCCCTACCATCACTTCTTTTCACAGGGCAGAGTTGGAGACAAAGGCTCGCTTGGGTTTCCTGGTCCCCCTGGCCCGGAGGTATGTAGGACTTTTCTCTCTGTCTGCTTGGGACTTGATGTCATACTTGGGAAACTGAGCCCTGGAGATCACATAGCAAGGCTTAGGGTAGAAATCCCCACATCAGCCAGGTTTAATGCCGCATGCCTGTGGTCCCAACACTTGAGAGGAAGATCAGGACTTCAAGGTGAGCCTCAGCTACTTAGCTAGACTATCTCCAAAACCTAAAGGAAAAAGAAAAGAACAAAGGAAACTTGCAGTTTAGTATTCTCCATCCTCTCCTTTCCCCCTCTGTCAGTCCCAAAACACCCGGATACTCTCCAAGCTGGCCTCAGAGTCTTCCCCCAGTGGTGGCCACACTGTGGTCCCAGCAACATCCTCAGACAAGGGGTTATCCCAGCTTTGGAGAGTGTGGTGAACCCTGACCGATGCTGAGAATGTGACAGCATTGAAAGGTCAAACTGTAATTACCAACTGGACATCTGAACTGGCCCAGCTCTCTACTTCCCTCTTGAACACCAGCCTGTCATCCCCATCAGGACTACCATTCATCTCAGGCTTGTCAGCACCCACATTTTCCTCAGCCAGGGTGTCCATCCCTCACCCCAGGCTCCCTGGCCTCAGAGCCTTGCTCTTCCATGAGGTCTCTGCAGCCAAGGAAAGTGTCTAGCCCCACGGGTTCTCCTGAACCTTCCAAAGATTACTGCTACCCTCCCCCGATGGATGACGGAGTGAGTACTTCCTAAAAACTAGTCTGACTTTCTATTGTGTTGACTTTGGCCTCGACACAGGCCTATCTTTAGACAAATGGACTTGGCCTCTTCTCCATCCATTGCTCACAGTGGAAAAGCTCTTCTGAGTGTGGCTTTCCCAGCAGCCTGGCCAGTGAGGGAGGGGAATATGCATCCCTGCACTACAAGGCTCCTCTCTGGCCAGGGGCCACCCTTTGCAGATAGGGAAACTGAGGCTAGGAACACAGGATGGACCACCTCAAGGTCCCTTTGTACATAGTAGCAATTCAGCTCAACTCTGGCTCTCCCCATCTCTCAGGGAGTCTGTGATTGGCCATCTCCCTGGCCAGGGTTACTTCTGCTAGAGAAAGGCAGAAGCTGTGAGTGTCCCCCAGGACCAGGGTGGATGTTCCCACTGCTAGCCCCTGGCTGAATCAACTCCTTCGCTCATTATCGGCCAGTACTGAGCACCAGAACTGAATCAACACCCTGGCTGCCATGTTCCCATTGGAGATGGGCCATTCCAGGCAGGGTTGGTCTCCTAGCACAAGGGACTCAAGTTACTAAGGATGCAATTCTTTAATCGAGCACCTGCCATCATTGATTTCAACTTCAGCATAGCCCTGCCTGCCAGGTGGATGGTCTAGTGACCACTTCACAGGTGAGGAAGCCAAGGACCAGAGAGGCTTAGAAACTTGCCCAGGATCACACAGTGAGCGGATGGAAAGATGGGATTTGATCTCATTCTGAAGAAATTTTGGCTCTAACGTAAGACATCCAAATATAAGACCATTCTTGCCTTTGCCAAAAAGAAGGGTGAAAGGGTATTTGAGCCAGAATTTAGCAGAACTTAGTACAAGTTTAAATGAAGCAAAAAGAGAAAAGCTAGCCGGGTGTGGTGACACACTCCTTTAATCCCAGCACTCGGGAGGCAGAGGTAGGAGGGTTGCTCTGAGTTTAAGACCAATCTGAGAGTATAGAGTGAATTCCAGGTCAACCTGGGCTAGAGTTAAACCCTACCTTGAAAACCAAGAGAGAGAGAGAGAGAGAGAGAGAGAGAGAGAGAGAGAGAGAGAGAGAGAGACAGAGAGACAGAGACAGAGACAGAGAGACTAATATAAGAAGGCCAAGTGGCAAGCAGCACTTTGGTCAGAGTCATGGAAAAAGGGTTTGGTTTCTAGTTGGCAGGAAGTAGTAGGGTTCTAGGCCGAGTTTACAGAAATATACCTAAAATCAGGAAGAGGATGTTTCCATCGTGGCTTATGGAAATTGGCTGGTTGAAGACAGCCAGGCCCAAGGCCCCTTTGCTTCTGGCTAGCAGCTGTGGAAGGAACAGAGAAGGGCAAGGCTCTGGGGTGAGGAGGCAGGCGTCCTGAGCAGCACCCCAGGGTGTGGAGGGGAAGGAGGTCACTCTGCTCTAAGCCCACACCATGTGCTGCATGGTCACCCATGAGGACAGGAGCTTCGGGATGGGAGTGTATGGATCTGGCAAAGCCAAGCACTCTGACCAGGGGGTCATGGGCATTCCAGACTTTGTTAGGAGAAGCCACCATTACCTTACCGAAGCCAGGCTTGCCCACCATTTTCCTGGCCCAGTCAGCCTAGAAAATTGTTGCAGTTCGTGGCAAGCTTTTGGGGCAGGACAACGGTCCCAGGATACCTGTGGCTCTGTTCACTGGGCCTGATAATAACATGTGACCCCTGTGATTGATAACCTTCTTATGTTCCACCACAGTCATTCATGTTTTCACAGCTACTGTCTGAGGTGTCAGACTTGGGGACTGACAAGAGGGATCAGGTGGCTTGCTGACCTTCCCAGGTCACACGCTGGCAACAGGAGACGTGGAAACACAGGAGACCTATGCTCTTAGCAGTCTCCTTGTGACCCTGCTCTCTGCTTCTTCACAGGGGTTCCCAGGAGACATCGGCCCCCCTGGGGACAATGGCCCTGAAGGTACAAAGGTAAGTCCTCACCCACCTACGTCCCCTGGCCAAAGAAGTGCCAGTCCCCAGGCTGGTTGTTCTGCTCTGGAGTAAGAGCATCTTGCCAGCCTATGATGCAGACGTCAGTGCCTGGCAGACCCTTTCTGTTCCTTTCCTCAGGGTAAGCCTGGAGCCAGAGGCCTGCCGGGACCACCTGGGCATCTGGGGCCCGAGGTGAGATGGTCCTGCCCCCTTCTGCCCCCCTCTATCCTCACTGCCCTGTCCCCAAATCCCATACAGCTCTGTCCAGGGTACCAAAGACTTTGACTCAGGGCAGAGCAGCTCAGCCTGGATGCAACCCAGGTCCATCTGGGACTTGTCTGCCAGAGGCTCCCATTATAGCCCAGCCCTGTGAACCCTGGGGCACGGGTCAGGCCTTCACTCCTCTTTGCCCTGAGAATTTCTTCCTGAGTGTGCTGTCCTGCTCAAGCTCAGATAGTAGTGTGGTTACCAGGGCATTGATAAGGAAGGGCAGAAACTGTCAGCCTTTAATTACAGGTGAGACCAAGGAGACCCTGGGAATTGTCTTATTCAGGTCCCATGTTAGGAGCAGGCAGAGCTTGCTTGGACCCAAGTCTACCTCAGCCCGAAGTCCATGACGTAGATCACATGCTGTTCCCATGTATACCCCTGGGAGCCACTGGGGAATGACTTGCCTTACACAGCCGTTTTGCCATGCAGAATGCCTTCAGCCTAGCCTAGCTCCATGGCTCATAGCCTTGGATGAGAGAGTGGCTGGCGCAGACTCACCATGACCACAAGCAAGCCTTGGCTGACAGGGTCCCTCCCCTGGGCTGCTTGTGGGTCTGGCAGGGTCCCAGCGCTGGCTCTGGGAGCCATTGCGTGGGGCTGCTTTCCTGGAAGCTGGGGAGAGATGCTGTGGTGGCAGCTTTGAGGGACTCGTGGTCAGGCTGGAGGCTATGTGGCCCGTGAAGGGCCTAAAGATTCCTGAGCAGAAGTGGGAGAGGAGAGGAGTGCGGCCCTAGATGTCTGCTGTGCTCAGTGGTCGTGCAGTGAGACCCTTTCCCAGGTGGGATCTTTCCCCTCAGCAGACATCCCAGGAAGGACGTTTTCCAAGTGATGTGTATGGTGGGGAGGGGGTAGCTTCCAAAGACTATGGAGATGTCAGCCTTACCCTTAGTGACTCAGCTGAAGCCAGTCATTGTGCTTGGTGAGAGTCTTCACTCTGGGGAAACTGAGGCTCACCAAAGCTGAGTTCTTCAAGGGAGTAAAGAGCAGAGCTCAGAGCCACATCCATCTTGGAGCTCAATGGCCCAGTCTCTGGGATGTGTGGTCTGAGCCTTGGGCGCCTCTCCATCTCGGGTGGGGCCAGGCTGTGGTCAGGCACTCTGTCCATCCAGGAAGGGTACCACATGGTCTACACCTTTCCTTCCTTACAGGAAAAGTTCTCCCAGAGTCCAAAAATTAACTCTCTCCTTTTTCTTTCTTCTTCCCTCGTGTCCTCCTGCCTCCAGGGAGATGAAGGGCCTATGGGGCCCCCAGGGGTCCCTGGCTTAGAGGTGAGTGTCATGGCCTAGGAGGGGTGAGATTTGTTGGAGCTGAACCACTTGGGCCAATGCTCCAGAGAACAGCCGGCAGGGAGGGTCTCCCCTTAGGCGGTGGGCAGGAGACCTGCCCGGAGATGGGCATTTGTGGTCCATGCCTGCTGCTCACTTTATCTTGGAGATGTGAAGCCGTCTGTTCTTGACTTTTCCTGTGAGCTGCCCACTGTTCTCAGCTCCAGCAGAGTGCAGCAGTAGAGGCTGGAAGGGTGGAGCCTAGGCACCAGACCCTTCCCCACCCCCAGAAGCCTTGTGGAGCGTCTGTCCACCCCCACCATAAAGTGACCTGCAGCACTGAGGCTCTGGGTCTCAGTGTCTCCTCACACTCAAGGCTAGAGCACCCAAGGGTACATCTATGAATGTCAATAATTAAAACTAACACATTTTAAACGTATTTATTAACTCATTGGAAATTAATGAGAAACCCATTTTACATAAACAGAAATATTTTTTACCAAAAACATCATGTTATTTTTCAAACAAAAAAAAAAAAGAAAGAAGGAAGGAAAAAACCTGAGTAGAGAAAGAAACATTGTTTTACCACTTCTGTAAACCTCTGGAATGCCATGCGTGTGGATGGAATCAGCTGTATTCTCATTTCTTTTTGCATTTGCTCCGGGATGACCCCTTGTGTCACGTGAGCTCTGAAAACTGAACACAGTGATGACGCAGGGGACATCTCAGTGGTACTGAGAAAACAGCTTTGCCTATCTGACCCATAGGATCCCTGGGTTTTCCCCGCCACACTTTGAGGGCCACATGCATGGATGCTCTGCCTAGCCCCTTCCTAACCTGTCCCCTTGAAAGCAGGTGTCATTGTCCCTACTTATCCCATTGAGCTGGGGGGTCACACAGCTGGAACCCTGCTGTCTAGTCTGGCTGCCTGGTGGCATCAGGACTCTATATCTTGCCTCCCTAGCACACCCTGTGCTAGGTCCCTAGGGGTTCTCAAGACTCAGTACTGCTCCCCGAGGCTCCTCTCACTCCCCCTCTCTTTCTCTCTCTGTTGCAGGGTCAGCCTGGCAGGAAGGGTTTTCCTGGACGGCCTGGCCCAGATGGCTTGAAGGTGAGGAGACCTAGGCATGCCTGGGTGTGAAGGGAGGGTCTGGGTTCAGCATACGAAGTCTCCATGACAAGAGCTGCATCCCATAGTCAGTTGTGAAAAGGGACAAAAATGGTGGTCCCAAGTCACCCCAGAGTAGTGATAACAGAGAGGGTGGAGAAGCGGACATAACCTAAATGTCTAACGGAAGGGCATTGTTCAAGTTATGAGATGCGCTTCATCTGCCCAAGGCAATATTGTGGAATATTGTACAAGGTGGGACGATACCTTAGGCAAAGGAGCTTAAACACAAACCTGTGAAGGATTGGGTGGCACCTGCCCTCTTCCCGTGCTGAGCAGAGGGAGGACACTAATAGGTTTGCCCTGAGCGGTGGAGAATAAGAGATTTTGGTTTCTCCTTTGGACCTCTGTATATATATACCCCTAGTGTACAATACATAAGGATTGCCTTTGTTAGTGGGACCTTCTTTTAAAAATTATCTAAACAAGAGCTGGAGAGATGGCTCAGCAGTTAAGGCACTTGCCTCTGAAGCCTATGGCCCTGGGTTCAATTCCCCAGTACCTACATATGTCAGACCCACAGGTGGTGGCCCTGGTGCATGCTCTCTCTCTCCCTCTCTCTTTCTCTGCTTGAATGAATAAATAAAATATTTTTTTAAATTATCCAAACAAGAACTGATCCCAAGTAGGACCACTTTTGTTGTCATGTGAGGAAAGGAAACTGGTGGAGTTCATGTTGGCACATCTGAGGGGACCAGGAAGCAGAGAGCAGGGCAGGTGGATACTCCTAATTCCCCTTCTTTTTTTAGGGTCCAGGACTCCCAGCCCCTGGGGTGGTGCTATCCACATTCAGAGTGGGTCTTCTCTCTCAGTTACAGCTCTCTGAAAACAGCCTCACTGACACACCTAGAGGTGTGTCTCCTGGATGTTTCTAAACACAGGTTGACCGTGAAGGTTAACTGTCACAGAGAGCAGCGATGCCCAGCACATGGGCATCCTCACTTCATGTGTTTCCAAGGCAGGTGTTGAATGGGTTTAGTGGTTGTGTTCTTAGCCATTCTGGTAGGAGGATGTTGGAGGGGTAAACCCAAAGGAGAATAGGGGACAGCCAGGGGAGCTCTGGGTGCCCATGGTACCCCCCTTCCAGGAGAATGAGTGCCCTGGCTTTGATACTGTTCATGAGCTTTAGGGGTTGGGGATGAGGTTCAAACCCAGACATGTGAGCTGTGGTCTTTTATCAGCAAATTCCTGTCAGTCTGAGCCCACATCCTGACCTCTGAGGTCTCACCACAAGTTAGGTTTCAGTGGCACATTTGGGTGGATTTAACCCAAAGAACTGTTGGCTATTGACTGGTTCATACTGTGGAGAGACCAGGGCAGCTGGAGCCAACTGTGAGGCAGGGTCCACCTCAGCAGGGGACAAAACTGTCAGACAAGGCTATGACAGGCCACCAAGAGTAGAAGCTGGGGAGGTTGAGCCCACCACACAGATGAGATTTCCAATGTTTCCTGTGAGGTGGTTGCAGAGCTCTGAGGGCTGAGGTCTAGAAGGCTAGTGCTCTTGACCCGCAATTTCCAGCTCTGCCTGCAGGAGGCAGCCTGATGTGGTCTAGGAATGGACATCAAGGTCCCAATTCTAGCCCTCCTAGCTTGCCTAGTGGCCTCACATAGTCCTTCCACCTCAGTGGGCCTCTGTTTTTACTTGCATAAAATAGAGCACGTTGCTGGAGCTCCCACAGGAGATATACACCTCCTCAGGGTACTGGGGACTTTCATTCAGAGGAATGAGTGATTAGAGTCTTTTTTGGGGCCGAGCTGTTGTCCCAGTGCCTCTTGGTCCCAAGCCACTGTCTGGAGATGAGGCTCCTGGTAGTTCCCACCATTGTCGGCCAAGGCCACTGGTCCTGGGGACTTTCTCCAAAGTCCAGGCTCCCGCCTCCTCTACTCACCCATTCTCTTTGCTTCTTTGCAGGGGGAGCCAGGGGATCCAGGACGGCCAGGGCCTGTGGGTGAGCAGGTAAGTTAGCAACAGTCTCAATACAGTGACTCATTTATGGGGCCCTTACCTGTGCCAAGCTTGTTGCCAGGCAGCTATGCTTACCACCCATTCCTTAGGCTAGTGCCACGCCTCTCTTTCACTTATACAGTGACTCTCAAAGGGAGGTCCCTCCCCACGGCCGGACTCTGAGGACAGTGTTTGGTACATTTGCTCAAAGGATAGCGTGGCTTTCCCTCAGAACTGGAGTTATACCAGAGGTACCCTTAATAATAATTGCTGTCCTCTCCTTGGCCAGAGAACTAGAAACCACTCTCTGGGTTCCTGTGGTGCAGACCTCCTTAAATTGTAAAGGAGATGAAATTCAAACCAGTGGCTTGGGCTAGCTGGGAAGCAAGGCCAAGTCTGCAGAGGGGTGTTACCACTCGTCATTAAAAAGTTTAGGCTGGGCATGGTGGAGTATGCCTTTAATCCTAGTACTCAGGAGGCTGAGATAGGAGGATTGCTATGAGTTTGAGGCCAGCCTGGGGTTCAAAGTGAGTTCTAGGTCAGTCTGAGGTAGAGACCCCACTTTGGAAAAAAAGAGATTTGGGGATCATCACCCACAATTATCATAGATGAGCAGCTCTGGGGACAGCGGCTGCCATGCCTCCCACTTGGCCCCAGTGTCTCCTGCAGGTCCTGCCTCTTGGCTGGAAGGTGCAGAGTAGAATGATGTAGTCAATTCCATGCCTATAAATAAGGACCCTCTGCCCAGGAACCCTGAAAAGGGCTTCCTCAAGCAGAAAGGAGGAAGGATGCTAGAGGCTCCGAGGCTTTGGTTGTGCTGAGAAGTATCTTCAATGCATGAGAATCATCTGCGAAAGGCTTCCTTTTGAGGCCTGCAACATCTGTTGAGGGGAAGATAGGAATTAGAGCCAGGGAGGCCTGGAGTTTTGAAATCTTTCCAGTGCCATTTGAGAGTACATTCTGTGGGAAGCCAGAGGTTCGGGGAAGGCTGCTGCAGCCTGGATTTTTTTTCCAGTCAGGAAAAAAAAAAAAAAAAGGTGGGGAATGTGATCAGCAAATTCAAGTTCACAGTTATGCTAATGGTAGGGCCCTAGGGGAAATAGATACTCTAACTCCTTGACTGCCAGGACACAATGGGTCCTTGGAACTCACTTTCTCCAGGGTCCTGACCATTTTTTGTGTCTTAAATTTCTTTCCTAAATGGGGGAAGCCCAGGAACCTCTTTCTCAGAACAGCTTTGTTTCATGTGTATGTGTGTGATGTGTGTGCATGCATGTGTGTTCATATGTATGTTCTTTTGTGTGTGAGTGCACTGTGTGGTGGGGAGGGGAGAGGTCAGAGGTCACTCTCCATCTTTGAGAAGTGTTTTCTCACTTAACCTAGAGTTTACTGATTTGGGTAAACTAGTCAGTGAGCCCCAGGGATTCTATCTCCATTTTCCCAGTAAATCCTCGGATGATAGACCAGTGTGCACAACCATGCCTGGCATTTTACATGGGCATCAGGGAGCCGAATTCAGGTCCTTATACTTGCATTGAGGGCACTGAGCCATCTTGCCAGCCCCAGAGTAGTTTTTAAAGGCACAAAATCAAAAGCAAAGAATTCCAAGGAAATTAATTATCATGAGATGCATTATGGGAACATGTTCATATGTGGTGTGCTCATATCTGTGCTTATTGACTAATGTGCTGAATAACGATGACTTCAGTGTTGAAGTGACAAGGCGCCTCAATGATACTTTTTGGGATCTCTGCAATAATGATTTCCACATGACACGTGACTATCTGGGGCAGTTACAGGAGTTAGGGATACCCCTGAGACTTGTTAGCTACACTCATATTTCAAGAAAATGCAACATTTCAATGAGAAGGTAATGGAAATAAAAGTTCTAAATTTTTCTGTTCAAGTTCACGAACCCTCTAAATTCCATTCATAGAGACTTACAAAAAAAATCCACGTTAAGAATTCCTGGATTCTATTGGCAATGTGGGACACAGGGGAGGAAAAGTAAGCTCAACAATATGACTGGGAGGGATAGGGGATGAGCTGGGACTGGGAAGGGTGGCACCCTGCCTGGGACAACCCTGGCTCCTTGGGTCAACTGAATCCCCAGCTAACTAGTGTTAGCTAGTAAAGCAGGAAGAAGGGCTGTCTGAGTTGAGAAGCTGGGAGGCAGAGCTGCCCCTCCACACACACCCCTGTGCTTTCTCTAAAGCAGGCTTCTGCACTGTGGCCTCTCCTAGTGTAGCCACAGTACAGGGGCAGACATTTCCTGTTCCTGGTAGAGCCAGATGATCCCCAGGAGAGTCCCCAAGCTCACATCATAGGCCCTCCTTGTAATTGCAGTAATGACTACATTTTTGCTCACCTGATAAGTATCGGTCTCTATACCAGACAATATAGACACACGCCTGCAGCGGTCCACCCTCCCTGAGGCAGGAACTGTTGTTATTCCCATTTTGCAAACGAGGAGACTGAGGCTCTAAGAAGTTAAGTAGTTTGTCCAAGATCTCACACTCAGTAACAAAACTGTTAGAACCCACACAGACACTTAGCTTCCCAGATGGGCTGGCAGATGCTTTGACCCTTCCTGCACCCTTATCTACCAGTGAGCATAGACTGCTTTGCCAAACCCTGTCCTAGGTGCTGGGGACAAGGCCTAAGCCTTGCCATTCAGGAGCTCTGTCCAAGGATGCGAAGCATGCTAACACCTACCCTGAGCTGTGGTTCAGCTGAGGACACAGGCAGCCATCATGTTCTCAGAGAACTCTCAGTGCCCAGCAGAATGCCTGGGGTGGAGGGAGGAGGAGACACCCCATAGCAAATGATAGCCCTTTATAGAGAGGCAATGTTGGGACCAGTTCAGCCTCCTCCCCCAAGCTGGTGACTCAAGTCCTGATTGTGTGGTGTCTTTAAGATAACAATGTCACCTCCTACTGGTAGCCTCTGGCTGGCTCTACCCCCAGCTTTCAGAGCTGCCTCTCTGCCTGACTTATGTGGAAGCCCTAGGTAACACCCTGCCCTGCCCCCCCCCCCCCCCCCGCCCCCCGCATACCAGGGAGCACACACTTGCTGTCTGGCTCTTATTAATTCAGATCCTATTTGGCTTCTTGTTGGAGGTTTATGATTCACCTGCCTTCCAGGACCCAACACGTCATAAATTTAAAGTAGCTATGAAATTCCTCTTTCTCCCTGCCAGTTGGGCAGAAGCCTTTTCCCAGAGTAGTGTTTATTCCCTTCGTTGGCATCTTCTGCACATCTGCCTGCTCCCTGGCAGGGTGATTGGTCATTGTCCTAACCCTGTGCCCTTTGAAAAGTCGTGTGGGCAGAGAACTGTTGCTTACCTAGTACCCGCATAATTTTTGTGCCATCTTAACCCCTCGGGAGGTGAGAAAGAGACCTTTATTGTTCCCTGGAGTCCACAAACCTGAAGGCTGAGTGACAGTGGCCCAGATGAAGCGCCAGGTGCAAGACTTGGCACACAGCACACCCATGATATGTGGAATCGGTTGTCATTAATGCTGTCAAAGTTCATTCTTTATTTTTCTATGTATGCATATATGTATTGAGGCTGGGTCATACTCTGTAGCTCTGGTTGACCTGGTACTTGCTATCTAAGCCAGGCTGGCCTCAAACTGGAGACTATCCTCCTGTCTTGGCCGCCTGAGTGCCAATGGCCCCTCCCTGTTTTAAGGTTGCTGTTGCAAACGTGAACTATGTACTTGGTGGTTATCCATGGTATACTAGCCCCGAGCTCATAGCGTGTACCATATCTCTCTTCCTTACTGGTCACTCAGAGTCTTGGGGCCTGGGCCCCTCCACAGGTGGCAATGGTACCAGAAAGTGAGGAAGGGCTGTCACTGTCAGAGCCCAAGGAAGCTTACCACCTAAAACCATCTTTGAGGAAGGAAGAGTGGGGGTGAGGAACTGGGAGGCACCTTGGCCAGTGGCCTGGCTCTCCTGCCTGGGCACACAGCCTACAGGCTGTTCTCTCCAGGTATACCTCACTCTGCCCAGAGTTGGGACACAGAACAGACTTCACAGAACAAATCCTCCCATGCCTGTGTTCTCCAATGATCCCGGAAATGCTTGGCTGATCATCTAGGTTCTTCCAAAGCTACTTTTGCCCTCCTGGTCCTTGCAGGAGCTCTCTGCAAGTGTGTTTAAGAAGGGAAGAGGTGGGACCCAACAAAGCCTTGTGCTGCCTCACTGGGGACCCTGGACTATTCACTCACCCTGTACACAGGCAGACCTACCTGCCCAGGGTGACTGCAAGCCACTGAGAAGAGCATTCTGGAACACAGAAGCATGTTGTCACCCAGTGGAATTAAAAGAGCCAAAGGAGGCACAATGTAGTGTCTGGTGTGTGTGTGTGTGTGTGTGTGTGTGTGTGTGTGTGTGTGTGTGTGTGTGTGTCCTTTCAGCAAGAAAGCCCTTCAGAAAACAGTAGAGGCCACCTCTTTCCAAATTCCAGTCAAATCTTCAGCAAAGGCTGTTAGGGTATTTTTGTTCCAGCCTACCCAGTCCACAGGTTTGCTTCTCTTTTTAGAACATCCCCAAAGCCCCTGCTGATGGGGATAGTTGGCCTCTTCCCAGCATAACCTTTCCCCTCAGACCTTCAAATATGGCTGGCTGCCAGCCTGCTCCTGGCACGGGAAGAATGTGTGGCTCCCAGGATGCTGGCAGTGGCCCCAGTGCTTGGCTTCCAAATCAGAACCATCTGGCTGAGTGGGGAGAGGCAGTGTTTCTGGGGGTAGCCCCAGCAAGCAATGTCATTGGGTGTAGGAAAGGAGGCCTGGGGACAGGCCCAGTGGCCCCGAGATTTATTCTTGTTTTCATTTATTTTCATGACTGTTTCCTCCAGGGGCTTCCAGGATTCATTGGTTTGGTTGGAGAGCCAGGAATTGTGGGTGAAAAGGTAAGCTAGCATAGTAGGTGCCATAAACACATGAGCTTGTGTTTTGTGATTTGAAAAGGTAAGGGCCTGGGGTGGTAGATTACTGCACCACCTCCCTCTGGTCTTGGCATTCTCTGCATCCCTTGTCCCTACATCCTCTGGGGCTTCTGCCCTCATCACCTGTAAGCACATCTAGACTTTCATATGACCTGGATCCTCACACCCACCCACTGGCACTGCCCAGTGTGGGAAACAGAAGTTGGAAAAGATTCCTCTTCTAAAAAGATGCAGAGTGGCCATTGCTCAGGTGACTTTCGTCTTATAGAGGAGGTCACTGAGACTCCTGTAGAAGGGATGGCTTGCTCAAGGTCACCCAGATTATAAATGTCAGAGCTGAGAGTTAAACCAGGTTTATCTCCAAAGGCCACTTTCACCCACTAAGCTACTTAGCCAACCAGTTGGTGGCTTCCCTTATCACCTCAGGGGCCCTCCAGAGCCCCTGCCTTCCTTTGTCTGAGCTTATCTGACACCCCCTCTGAGAGAGCTAGCGTTACTTGCCCCTGGACAAATTGGGAAACTGAGGCCTAGCCTCATCTGGCTTTTCCTAGCTTTGCAGAGTCCTAAAGGGCCTTGATTTCTCTCACCATGTCCCCGACCCTCTAGTTTCTGCTTTCCTCCCCCTGCTTCCCTTCTGCCTCTTCCTTCAACTGTATTTTGAAATAAAACATTCACCAAAAGTTGCAAAAAGTAGTTCAGGCGATCCATTCGCCCTGCTTCCCCTGGGGCTTATGGCTTATGTAACCATCACACAGTATTAAACCAACTCTGGCTTTTTTTTTTCTCAAGTGCCCCATGTCTTATGCCAAACCTCTCCTACAAACCCTTGCCTGGGGCATGCCCCCTCTTCCCAGCCCACCCCCCCACCCTTTCTTCCTGCATCACTGCTGGAAGGAATAGGCCGTATCTATTCCTACACCTGCTCCAAGTTGTGCCCCCTTTTTTTCCTGGCGGTCCCTGTTATCTCCTTGCCAACCTAGTGACTTACCTTATGGGAGTGGACCTGTCTTTTTCTACTCATTAAATATTTGAAGCCTGACGTACAGTGTTGGCACACAATAAGTACACAATACATTTTTGCCCCCTGGATAGATAGGAAAAATGGAGCCTTGCTAAAGCCAAGGCAGATGGGCACTCCGGGCCCATGCCTTTTGGTTGTAGCTCTGCCTGTTGTCCCCAACTTGCAGCCTGTCTGAATTGGCCCAAAGGTCAGGAGTTCTGTCTGATCCTCCGGCTCACCTTCTGGAATTGGCTGGGAATGAGCAGAGAAAGGAAGGCTTCTTAGTTGTTTTGCCTCTGCAAGCCAAGTCCAGGGGCCTAATGAGGCCCACCCAGGTGATGTGGGTGAGGATCAGAGGCTGCATAACTGTTGCATCAGTGTTCCGTGAGGGGTATGCCCTGTTTGCCCCACAAGGGAAGCTGAAGTTAGCAGGAAGAGAAATCCCACCCCCACTTGATGGTGTAGGGTGAGAAGGAACTCTATGGACCTTGGTCACATCTCTGGAAAGCCCTTGGCAACTACCCCCAGAGCCCTCCCAGCCCCAGCCATGACCTGTTCCCATTGCTGTTTCCATCCCAGGGTGATCGAGGCGTGATGGGACCCCCAGGTGCACCCGGACCCAAGGGGTCGATGGTAAGGAGTAAGTCTGCATCCTCTTGCCTCTCCTGTTGAAGCTTTGGGTGCAGTTTCTATTTCACCATCTGTCACATGCTTCAGATGGCCAAAACATTCAGCTCCCCACCCCCAACCTGTCCCAGGCGTGGCCTTTGCCATCCTGGCCCTGGCTGAGTCCCTGACATATGGCTGAAGGAGGAGGAGCAGCCTTTTCAGCTGCCTCTTCCTTTTCGTTCCTTCTTGGCAGGGTCATCCTGGAATACCCGGTGGCATTGGAACCCCTGGAGAGCCTGGACCCCCGGTAAGCAAAGCCCTTGTGTCCACTGAAACTCATGGGATCAAGCTGCCCCCTTGCTTGACTGGCTCCCTGGGGCAGGGCAGATTCTGCAATTTCCTTCAGTCCAAATTTTGCACATGACAGTTGTGATAATGTGGCCATGTGGGTTGAACAAAGCTCTGGGGCTGATGTTCCTTTTGGGGTGACATGTGTTTCTCAGGAGCAGCTTGTCACCATTACTGCCTTTGTCCTTGCACTCATTCACTCAGGACATACTGAGTAATCTGTGTAGGTTATAGAGCTGGGGATATTGTCACCAGTGGGCAAAAAGCACCCTGCCCTCTGTAGACCTCCAGACAGAGAAACTGATAAATAAGGGATGCCTGCCGTGGAGGGTCCACGGATTCCTGGGATGATAGTCGATGTATCAGCAGGACTTTCTGGAAAAAGGCCAAGAGTCTAGCGGGCTGCAGGAAGCTTATGGCCAGTAACACTCAGAGTCGAGGTGCTTTTTACTCCCCCAGGGGTGATTGGGGGACTGCTCTCATTGGAGGCTCTCTGTCTCTGCTCTTGGATGGAACCTGAGGGAAGAGGAATCACTTAGGCTCAGTCCCAGGAGCCAATTGGGATGGGGTTTAGGGATGTGGTGGAGGAGAGGGGAGATGTGGGCAGTACCACCCCAGGACTGAACTGAGAATAATAGCTTCTGGTGAAGCCCAGGCTAAGGATGCAGGTGCCTCTGGTGGTGTGAACTGGTAAGGTTTCTACTCCCCAGTTCTCTATGCCAAGGAGGGAAGCAAGACCAACTACTCTAGCTTTCTCTGCCCTGGGGTGCATGATGGTAGGAAATAAGGGCTGAGGAGATGGTTCAGGGAGTAAAGCACTTGCCATGTAAGTGTGGAGATCTGAGATTGGATCCCCAGGACTCAGGCATGGAGGTGCTTATCAGTAATCCCAGTGCTTGGGAGGTGGAGACAGGTGGGTCCCCAGAGCAAGCTGGTAAACTAGCTTAGCAGCACCAATGAATTCTGGGTTCCATGAAAGACACTGTTTCAATAAAAATAAGACGGAGAACAGCAGTGGAGGGAGATACCCAGTGTCAACCTCTGGCCTCCACACACACATGCACACATGCACATACAAAAATGATAGGAATAGACCCACTCTTATGATTCACCCTGTCTAGTGGGGTGTTGATGACAGTATTCTCTCAGCCATTCACAAGACTTTATTGAAGACCCACTGTATACCAGGCAAGATGCTGAGACGCTAGATGCTGAGGAGAGATGCAAAGAGACTTGTCTAAGCAGGAGAACCCTGGGTTTGTGTACTATCACTCAAAACAGGTGCAAAGAACCAGGCGGCCATACTTGCTCTCTGTCCTCTGGATGAGGTGAAAAGGAGTTTCTGTGCAGAGTTGGGGACAGAGCCACCTTTGGGGTGCCTAACAACTGGTTTCTTGTCCTGTTTACAAAATGGAAAAGCCACGTCTGACCAGAGATATGGAATAGAACAGTGGAGGAGAGAAGCAGGAGGCCAGAGGACCAGCTTGCAATCTGCTGGTCCAGTGTCCCCAGCCCAAAGGATCAAGCATTCCTGCCCTAAGTTCAGAGCCCATTAGCATGGAAGGTATCTGTCAAAGCCTGAACCCAGAGGTGTTTGGGGCCCATCACCAAATTCTTCCTCCTTGGTCTATGGGCCTCAGTCTCCTCATCTGTCCACCAGGAGAAGGAAAGTCAGGAGAAGAGTCACTGGGATCCAGGGGGAGGCCAGTGGCATGGGAAAGAGGGAAGGCATCAGGAAGGTGCCCTGAAGGCAGCTGCCACCCACTCCCTAATTTCTCTCTGACCCACTCAGCTCCCCTGTCCTTCCCCAGTGCTTGGGCTCCAACTTAGTGCTAAGTCAGTCACTTGTCACACTCAGGTTTCAAGGTCACCTTTGACCTCTCCTGCTAGAGTGTGAGGTTTGCGGATCCCTTGGGGCTCCTTCTGCCCAGCCATTTGCTGAACAGCATGAAGGCCCAGCAACCTACTTCAGAATCTGACACCTGGTTTTTGAATCCTGCCTCCCCACCTCCATTTCCTGCTATGTTGACCACATTCCCACCATCTCTCTGCCTCAATTTCCCAACCTATCAGTAGGCCTGGTGCTGCCACCACCAGGAGCCTGCAGTGAGAAGCAGATGGTGTCATAAGTGCAGTGGTGCATGCACTTCCTGAGAGGCTAATAACAGATAATTGCCATGTTTGTGGTATTTATTGGGTAATTGCCATTAAAATGCCATTCCTGCTGATCCTCTGCCCATCCTATCTGCGTTTTACAGTCATGTTAATGTCCTCACTCTCATGGACCTCTGAGTTCAGTACTAGCTCTATTATTGGCTGTGAGGAGCAGGTGGGAAGGGCCTGGGACCTGCCAGGGCCACCTAATGACCCAAGATCTGGCCTCCCCTGCCTGAAGGGAAGCAGATAGGTCCTTCAGCTCCCTAGCATGACAAGGTGAGGAGAGACTCTCCTAGGCTTGGGGAGCCCAAGGCCCACAGAGGTGAGATCTTTTGCCCACACACTACACAGGGAGGCTGGGCCCTGCTGTTTGGCCTGTGGAGAGCCCAGCTCAGCCTCTGCATGGAGACCAGCTTTCAGGACCTGGGAGGGGAAGGGGCTTCCTGCATGCTTTCTGAGGGAGCGCTTTGGAAAATGGCCTATTTCACCCTGCCTTTTCAGTCTCCACCAGCCTTTGGCCAAATTTGCCTTGTTTTGTGTGTGTGGATGTAAATTGAAGATGCACATATGTGTGCAGGTGCCTGTGTATGTGTGTGGGTGTGCATGAATGTGGAGGCTGGAGGACAACCTCAGGTGCATCCTCAGGAACATCATCCTTTTCTTTTAAGACAAGGTCTCTCATTGGCTAGAGCTTACCAACTAGACTAGACTAGCTGGCCAGAGAGCCACGGGGATCCTCTTGTCTCTGTCCCCCCAGCACTGGGATACAGGCACGTGCTACCACACCCAGCATTTTTACCTTAGTCCTGGGGATTGAACTCAGGTTCTCCTGCTTGTACTTTACTATCTGAACTGTCTACCTAGCCCCCAAATCTACCTTCTTACTGTGCCAGCCCAGGGTCTATACCTGCTGGTTCTGTTGATGAGGTCAGCTGGATGCTGCCCCTTACCTCAGGCGCCAGCAGAAGTCAATGAGCTTTGAGGGACAGTGGTTGTGTGTGCACCCCAGTGCAGCGGGTGGTGGGAGTGGAGGGGAGCTGGGTCTTAGCCTGGGAAGCCCTGCTGTCTACACAGACTGGATAACCAGGGAGCATGGTGTCTACGCATGCCCCCTGGGCCCATTGCTAGCCTGGTGCAGAGAGTTCAAAGAACCCAGCTGTTGTGGTCAGCTTTCTAGTTGCTGCGCAGAAAGAACCCAAACAAAAGTGGCTTGTAGAGGAATGGGTTTATTTGGCTTACGGACTCGAGGGGAGACTCCATCCTGGCAGGGAAAACGATGGCATGAGCAGAGGGCTGGACATCACCTTTGCCACAGCACTGCAAACAGCGGCAGGAAGGTGTGCCAAACTCTGGCAAGGGGAAGCTGGCTTATAACCCCATAAGCCTGCCCCCAACAACACAGCTTCATCGAGGTTGTAAAACCCAAACTGCCATCAGCTGAGGATCAATCTATCAGAACACATTAATTTGTTTGTGGGGGACACCTGGATCAAACAATGACACCAGCCCACCTGGTTGCGCTTGCCTCTCTTCTCTTTGCCCTTGCCCTCTTGTCATTTCTTGCTTTCTTTCACTTTTTTGAGACAAAGTTTTGCTATAAAGCGCTAGCTGGCCTGGAGCTCCATGTAGAAGAGGAGGTCAGGCCATGGCTTCTTAAACTGTTTCCAGTCATGCCCCTCTTCTCACCTGAGAAACTTTTCCACCACCCTAGATATATAAAATAGGTCTATTTTAATATACTATAATATATTTAATAATATAATAGGTATGCACAACATTTACTAATACTAAGATATAAATACATTTATTTTATTGCTGGGAATGTGGTTCAGTGACAGCGCACTTGTTTAGCAAGTACAAGACCCTGGGTTCAATCCCTAGTACTGAAAAGGAAGGAAGGAAGGAAGGAAGGAAGGAAGGAAGGAAGGAAGGAAGGAAGGAAGGAAGGAAGGGAGGGAGGGAGGGAGGGAGGGAGGGAGAGAGAGAGACAGAGTGGAAAGAAGGAAGGGAGGGAGGCAGGGAGGAAGGGGAAATTTACTCTAAACAACTTCTTAGTATACATACACTTTCACCATTTATTAAAGATAAAACAAGTTTGCATGCCAACAGCATGGGCTGCTTGTTTATTTTTACATAAAAATTAAACTTTGAATTATTTGCCACTGTAGGATGTAGAGTGCCTTCATTTTCTAGTGTTGGTTGATGTTGATCAATGCCAAGAATGGTGTTTCCCATAAGTATATGAATGCTGAAATATATAAATATAGATTTATATATATATTTCAGAAATTGTTGGAGATTCTGTCTTAATCCCAAGTCACAATTCATTGAACATTTTTTTTTATGAAACTCAGGTCAACAGCTCAAACACCAGTTTTCAAATCAAACATTCTAACATAATACAATCCAAAAATATACTAGTTTGATGCTTATGTGCTGAGGAGTAATGGTAGGCAAATATTAAAAGTCTTTGCTTTCCAAAATTAAACATTTCTTTTTTTAATATTTTATTTATTCATTTTCAAGCAGAGAGAGAGAGAGATAGAAAGAGAGAGAGAGAGAGAGAGAGAGAGAAAGAGAGAGAGAGAGAGAGAGAGAGAGAGAGAGCGCACCAGGGCCACCACCTTGTGGTTCTGGCTTATGTGGGTCCTGGGGAATTGAACCTGGGGCCTTAGGCACTGGAGGCAAGTGCCTTAACCGCTGAGCCATCTCTCCAGCCCTCAAAATTAAACATTTCTTTAAGAGCAGAAAACTATGTATATACAGTAAAAACACAGCAGTTCATAACATTGGTAGTCTCATCTGAGCCGAGATGTTTCAGACATCTTTCCTTGGCATTGTGTGGCTGGACAGTGGGCACAGAGTGTCGTGTGCAAAGTGTACGCATCACGTGTTCAGAACCAAGACTTCAGTAATGCTGTGCAATGCACCATGGGTTAACCAGAAACTCTTTGGATTCATGACACGTTTGATTTTGAATTCTTTTTTGGTTAAGTGTTCAGAAAACTTTAATTGTTGCCGAAGTTTTCAGAGTTCCCATCTTGTGTATGTGACCCCATATGGAGTCACAACCCACAGTTTAAGAAGCTGTAAATTAGGTTGGCCTTGAACTCCTGCCTCAGCCTCCCCGGTGCTGGGATTACAGGTGTGACCACCAGGCCTGTCTCATTTCTTCCTCACACCTGAGATAAGAGATGTGTTCCTGGGTCCCGTTCTGTCCCTTGCTCTCTGCTCCTCCTCTCTTCCTGCTCTCCTCGGGTCTGAGGTCCAGCTCCTCTTCCATAGGGCTCTGAGTACCGAGGTAAAAATCTACTCAAGACTATTAGGTATTAGGTGGGGGTGAGAGACAAGGAGATTTGAAGAGTTTGTCACACATGTCACTATAGCCTATCATTACTGATTTTGACATAAAGAAGAGGCTTGCTAACGAAGGCTGTGCCCACACCAGGACTTCCGGGGCACTGGCCATGCCCGTGGTCAGAATTTATCAGCTATCTCTCCCAACAGGACAGACAGGTTGCCTGTCTCAGCAATGTGACTGCTGGGCCAGGTGGGGGCACCCCTGGGAGAGGCGCAATCCCACATTCCTCTCCCCTACTGCTCCAGTACCTGCAAAGGCTCCTCTGAACTCCATCTTTTTCCTACAGGGCTCTCCAGGATCTAGAGGTCCTCCAGGCATGAGAGGAGCCAAGGGACGCAGGGTAAGTGATGACTAGCTCCCAGGCTGCCCTCCAGACATCATTCCTGCTCCCTGTCCCCTGCCCCTCTCTGAGGCTGTGACTCACAGCGCCATCCAGGGTCCAGGTTGCATCCTGAGCTGCTGGAAGCAGAGCAGCCCCAGCTCTGAGCCTCGGGCCTAGCTGTGCAGTGGCCACCACTTGTTCAGCCACCAGTTTAGCACCTACTGTGTGACATCCACCATCGAAAGCTCTGTAGACACCTGGGAGAACAGGGCAGGCCTGGGCTTTGTGATCCAGTGATAGGTTACATATACAACTTGGCAGGCCATAGTACCAGGATGGTGAGGGCCTAAAGGAGGCACCTGCAGGAACCAGGGAAAGCCTCTAGGAGTGGGTGGGGCTCAAGTGATGCAGGTTCCAGGCCAAGGAACTGGCAGGGAGAAACCCGAAAGTGAGGAAGTGTGGCATGCTGAGGGATTCCCATTCATCAGAGGAATATCTATGGCACAAGGGTAGTGGGGAGCCACAGGGGATTTAAGACAAGAACACAAGCCTGAGAGGAAGTGGGGTACTCGTTAACACTTTGTACCACAAGCATTAACTCATTTCATCCTCAGGTTCCCTTTCCAGGGAAGTGTTAATCTCGTTCCCATTGGACAGATGAGGAAATGTAGGTCCAGAGAGGTTGTTATACAGCTGGAAAGCAGCAGAGCTCAGATTTGAGCCCAGAGAATCTGGCTCTTTGACATACCGAATTCAGCCTCCTTTTTGATCCTACCGAGTGGGTGGATGGAATGGCCTCTTGTCAACAAGTGTACAGGTGTCAGGACGGGTAGCCTTGTTGTGAGGGCAACCCAGGCTGATTTCCAGGCCCCATGAGAGGGATCGGACATTCTCCTCTTGGCTGGATCTTAACTAATTTTAGGACTTTCCCTAAACCAGGTGGCCTGAGCAGCCAGCCTGATGGGAAAGATAAGAAGATAAGAAGACATCTGTCCTCTGGGTCTCTTGAAGTGGGATGAAACCCATGGACAGTCCTGTTCCATTGGTTCCCTCTGCCCCAGGAAGCTGCACTTAACTGCAGAGGGAGCTCTGTGGGCCCTGGTTTCCCACCCTGTCCCAGAATAAGGCTCAGCCCCCCCCTCCTGCCTTGAACTCCCCAGCCATCCCCACCCCCCTTCCCTGCAGTGACTTGAAGAACATCTCCCAGGCTCCCAGCCACATAGCAAGTGTTCAGGATGGGAAGGGGGTGTGGGGACTGGAGTTGGGGTGGCCTGTAGCACCAGTACTAAGGTCCTATAGGACAGGCCTCCGACAGCCACTTCCCACATGTGGCCACTGAAGCTGGGGCACCTAGAGAAGCACCCACTGTGTTTGTGAAAGCTTGATTTTGGTGAAGCCTGCTCAGCTCCTGGCCTGCCCTGTGCCCTTATGTAGGCGTACTGCTCTCTGGGCCTCAGTTTTCCCACAGGTGCCATGCATGGTGTAGGTCTTGCTGCCCAACCTAGACCTTCCCTGGGAAGAATGAGCCCTGAAGAGTTGAGGTCAGGGGCAGGGTGGGGCCTAGGGCCCTCTGTGAGCAGACAAATGTGAGGGACAAATCTTGGCCTCTTTGGTTCCCAGCTATTCAACTTTGGGCTGGTCTTTCAACCTCTCTGAGGCTTTCCTCTCTCAGACCGGGTGCTCCTCCCGTGAGGGGCCTTTGAGACTTAGGAGCTGGGTGTGAAGGCTGAATCCTCAGAGCAGAGCCTGGCCTCCAATCCTGACTCCTGCCTGACCTCAGACAGCTTACCTCCCCTGTCCAGTCTCTGCTTCTTTTTCTGCAAAATCGACCCACATGGAGGGACCTGGCAGGTTATGGGGATCTAGCCACTTCCAGGCAGCTTTGACTCCAGGGTGGCAGAGGACAGGTTCCCTCTCCTTCATAGAACTTCAGTAGGCTTGGTTTTTTCTGTCTCTGTCAAGGGTTCACCTGCTAAGCCTGACCTGGCTCAGCTGGAGGGCAACTTCAGGTGAGACCACAGGTGTGATCATGAGGAGCAGTAGCATGTGGCTCCCATGGGAACCCTGGCCTGCCTTCCATGGGAGGGCCTGCCTGGGGTACATAGTAAGGAACCTGACAGCCCAGTGGACTTATAGAACCAACTTCTGGGTTCATCTCCCTGAACAGTGGCTGGGCACACAGGGTGGCTGGCAGACCTCTGGCTCTTCCTCTGTCCAGATAAGAGAGATGGGTCCTCTTCCTCAGGCTAAGCCCTGGCTTCTAGACCTGATCTCTAGTGCCCAGCCTTGTGTACAACTTTCCTGGCAACTCTTCTACCCCCTTGTGATGGGGAGCTCACTCCATCCCAGTAAACAGGGACAAGTAGGGAGATAGACGGGCATCTAGCTGACTTGGGTTCAAATTCTGGCTCTCCCTTTACAAGCTGTGTGACTACAATCAAATTCACTTCCATCTTCTGTCCCTTTTCTTATAATCACTTTCTCTGTGACTGCCATTGTAATTGACATTATTCTTTTAAGTCGTGACCTTTCTCCCAGAAAGGCTTTGGTCCCTGGGATGTGCAGGGTGCTGTGTGAATCAGGTCTCAATCTCCCCTCTCCCCTGAGGACTGTACCTTTCCAGACACTGAACCTAGGTCCATGAGCATCTTTCTTTTTTTTTTTTAATTTATTGTCCATAATGAGTTACAACATTTAGTGGGCAAACAATGAGTTGTTATCCCCAATTCCCCGCTGCCCTCCCCTCCCCCCTCCACTGGATAACCTCCTCCATGGGTCGTCTGGATCAGTCCTTGTGACAGGGGCCCATGGATAGCCTAGTATTCAGCCAGGTTCTCCTGGCCATGCCTCTGG
>PVHP010003780.1:0-75878 GCA_004024765.1 Zapus hudsonius
CCCAGGCTCCTTCATTGCATAATTGCTCCTTTCTTGGTTTGCTGTTCTCTCGCAGTAGGAACTGTATCCAGCCTATTCATGGTCGCAGACTATGTTTCATGCCAATGGTCTGTTTACTCCAGTTATCGCAAATCAGCTTCCCCTGGCAGCTTGTGCATTGCTTGTGCATACACATACACACGTACACATGCAAATACACACACGCACACATACACAGGCACACACATGCATGCACGTACACACACATATGCAAATACATAAAATACTTTAATATTTAATATTCCCTTTCTTAAACTTTTATAAAATGTTCTTTTCAATAAGCAGCTAGTTTAAGTGAAATGTAAAAATATGTATCATATTAACTTCTAGCTGCTTTTAATATTATAGATTAGCTCCAAGTGACCAACTTTTATATATATAAATTCCTCTTATTTATATAAAGAGCATTCATAAGTCATCATTTTATAAATTTAGGTTTCAAAGAATTGTTTTCAATATCATTTCAACTTGAACATCAACATATAAATTGGTTCGTTAATCGTAATAAAATATCACATACTATGTCATCATTTTACAACACACCATTTCCCTGAAGGTAACAGTCGGATTTATGGTTATGTGAAAGACATGAGAGCTCATCTGTTGTGCGTGTCACTGTGTAGTTATAGTACATTTTCTTTTAATGAAGAGAGTTTTTTAGCAACATCTTTAATTGCATTAATGTTTTCAAGTTGCTATTTTTGAAAAGATTTTAAATTTGAGATCATGTTGATTTTATAAAAAGACTTGGGAAATCTGGTGTTATTTCTTCCTTGATAGTTTGGACAACTGCACATGTGAGGCAGGCCACAGCTGGTTTTATTTTGAACGAAAGCTTTTAATTCTAGATTCATTTTCTTTGAAATATATAAAACCCTTCATGCATTTTAATTCCTTTGTTTATTTTTAAGTCATCTTTTTCTGTGATTGTCTTCATTTCATTTGACTAAATGAAATTTTAATATGTATCTTCTCTCTCTTTTTCTTTCTGTCTTGACCAGTCTTTGTCAAGTGATCAAGAAATGAGATTTTTTTCTGCTATTGACACCCCAACACCAAACTTGATTTTGAATATTATTTTGCTGTTTTCTTGTTGTTGTTTACTGTAGAGAAAGAAAATGTCTCAAGGGGAGAAAATATGTAATTATCTTAGTCACTCCTTTGTGCTCACTTCTTTACTGGTATTTGTGTGCTTTCAATTTCTATTTCAAAAGTTCATTTATGTCTTCTTAACCCTCCTTTCAGGTTGTTACTCATTCTGCTATCTTCTCTGACTCTCATCCCTGCCTTCTTCCTGCATTTTCCACCTCTTTTCTTCAAGAAGTGACAAGTGACTTTGAGGGGAAAGCTGTGTGTAGAGTAGAGTTCTCTTCTCAGTGAACTCATTGATAGGCTCCTGCTCTCTCACACCTTGGTTGCCTCAGCTGCTCTCCAGTGCCTTCAAACAAATGGTTTTCTTCACTTTTTTTAAATTTTATCTGCCCTTTCTAGTTTCCTCATACAGGTGCATGACTTTTGTACAAGGTATAACAGGCATAGTTCAGTATTTTAAGATAAATTTTACTAATATATATTATATTATATATAGTATTATGCTATGTAAGACCATATATTAGGTATACCCAAAGACACAACTTTTACCATTTTATACAATGTAGAATTTATCATTTTATACAATGTAGCATTAATATTTTGATGAAAGATAATAGTAATAAATAGCAGTGAACACAGTTTGAATATTGGAGTCCTCTCATGAGGCTAGTCTGCATGGTCTCCTAATTTATCATATCTACTACCATTTTCAAAATAATAACTCCCCCTGAAGTTGTCTTTGGTCTAAACCTAAAGCATTCCCATCTTTGTCATACATTCAGGTGTCCAATAAACACCTTTATCAGAATTACACACAACCGGTCATGTTTAAAATGACTCTCAAGTAATGCAAATCAGACCTCCATTGAGATTTTTGAGCTCACTCCACTCAGAATGGCTATCATACAGGAAACGTAAGGCAACAAGTGCTGATGAGGATGTGGGGAAAGGAATCCTTACACACTGTAAGTGGAAATCAAATTAGTCTAGTTGGGGTGAGGGGAAATTCTCTAAAACTAAGAGTAAACTACTGTACAACCCAGCTATGCCACTCCCTGGTATATGCTGTCAGGAATCAAATTCACCATGTGCCAGAGATACCTGCATGCTTATTTTGACTGAGGTGTTATTCACAACAACCACATGATGGATTTGGCCTAAGAGCCCATCCGCAAGGAGAAAGGATAAAGAAAGGGCTGTAGATGCACAATGGAGTAATTTCTCATCCATAAAGAAGAATTAAATCATGTCATTTGCAAGAAAAATGGATGAAGTAGAGTAACAAAGCTTCCGTCATCTACCCAGGTGTGGGGGTTGTGAAGTTGAGGACTAAGTTTCTTCTTTTCACTCATCCTCCAATCTCATAATCACAAATTATTTTCCACCATAGCTCTTAAATCTCTTCCCAATATAATTTCTCATTTTAGTTTCATTTTAAACTTTTTAAATAGTAATTTATTTGAGAGACACAGGGGGAGAGAAAGGGTGGGCCAGGGACTCCCGCTACTATAAATGAACTTTGATGTGTGTGCCACTTTGTGCATCTGGCTTCATTTGGGGCCTGGGGGATCAAACCCAGGCCCTCAAGCTTTGTAAGCAAGTGCCTTTAGCCTGGTGAGCCATCTCTGCATCCCTGACTTCTCATTTTAATCTTTGTCTTTTACTTCCTCACCATCTCTTCTGTACAACCTCTGCCATCTTTGATGTATTAGGGTGCCTTCTCACACACATTCCTATCTCTGACTTTTTTCTCTTTGCTCATTGAGTTTTCATACATGCACATAATACACTTTGATCACAATTCCCTCTCGTTTCCTTCTTTTGTCACTTCTTCCCATTTCCTTCCACTGAACCTTTGCTTTCTTTTTTTTTTACCTCGTCACCCCTCTAATTTGATGTCTCTTGATTTTGCCATCATACACTCTCCATGACAGAATTGGAAGTGACCCTATCACTCTGATGTGTAACCAGTTCAGGAGGTTATCCGTAGCTTGACTGGACACTGATCCATTTTCTTAGATCATCATCTAAACCATCTTTCCATTTTACCCTTTGCAGCTGAATTTCTTCATGTTTATCATGGTCCCTTATACCTTTATCTTTATTATTTTTATCTATTTGTGCTGTGCTGTGTGTGTGTGTGTGTGTGTGTGTGTGTGTGTGTGTGTGTGTGTGTGTACACCAGTGTCTCTTGCTGCACCAGTCCCATGCACCACTTGTTGATGTCTGGCTTTCCATGGGTGCTGGATATTTAAACCTGGCCTGGCGGGCTTTGCTAGCAAGCATCTTTACCACTCTGTTCACCAGGTTAGCTGGCCTGCAAGCTGCCTGGCAGATTCTCCTTTCTCTACCTCACTTCTTTTCTTATGCATGCTGAGTTTACAGATGCTTTCACTAGCATCTGGTTTTTACATGGATTCTGGGGATTGGAACCCAGGTGCTTACATTGTACATTAGCAAGTGCTTTATCCTCTGAGCCATCTCCAGAGTCCAAGGGTTCATATGTTTATGGTGTCTATGTCACTAAATGTATCCATTAGTGGAAATACATAACTACACAAAAGGAAACACCTGAGCTGGAGAAATGGCTAGATAGTGTTTGCTACCTAAGCACAAGCACCTGATTTTGGAACCCTAACTCCAATGTAAAGGCTGGCAATGGTGAAGAAGTGGATATGAGGGTTCCCTAGGACTTGCTGGTTAGCTAGCTAGTCTAGCTGAACTGTTGATATCTAGGTTCATACCTCAAAAAGATAAGGTGGAGAGTGATTGAGAAAGACTCCATTATCAGCCTTTGGATTATCCTTACACACACACATACATATGCAAAAAATAGACTTAAAAAGGAAACATCCTAACAACCAAGATAAAATTATACAAATGAGAGTTCAAGGAAAACTTTTATGCTTTCTCTGTAAACATTGTCTCTTCTTTCTCTTTTTCAGTCTCTCTCTCACTCTCTCATTTCTACCACAATATCAATTAAAGCATATATAATATATAGAAGTTACTAAATAATGATAAATGTCTCAACATTTTAAATGTCACATTTGCCATCAAATCTAGTAAGAAATTTTCTTTTATATACATAAAAGACCAAAGTCTAATTCAGCATGATTAATGGATTTTTAAAAAACATTTAATTAATTAGTTAATTAATTTATGAGAAAGTAAGAGACAGAAACAGGCATAGAGAGAATGGGTGTGCCAGGGCCTCCAGCCACTGCAAAGGAACTCTAGATGCTCATCTGGATTTATGTGTGTATTAAGGAATCAAACCAGGGTCTCTAGTATTTGCAGATAAGCACTTTAACTGCTGAGCCATCTCTCCAGCCCAAGACTAATGGATTTTTAAAATGAGGTTTAAATCACCCCGCTTCATTTGGAGAAAGGCTTAAAGAGGCATCTAGTTTTAAATGTATTTCCCCATAATATGGAAAGTCCAATGCACACATACTGCATCACTGGGTGATCTTTTGGCTCTGTAGGAATAACTCTCTAAGTGAAGAGAGGAAAGCTCCTAATTTTATAATGGAATATTGCTCAACTGAAATAATGGAAAAAGCAAATGAAATCTGCCTTTAAGTGATGGCTATTGGTTAGCAGTAACATCTCAGGGGAGTCTGTGGAGTAGTTGATGTTGGATGACCATCAGTCATCATCTGTTTCTTCTGTTGGTTTCTTGGCTACGATAAGGAAAAGAAGCTGGAGGACACTTTATTATGGAGAGTGCAGAGAAAAAAATAAACTATGAGACTAGTCAAAGTATATTATGGCTCTGAGGATTGTCCCCAAATGAGAATATGACACTCATCTGATACCCAACCCATGTTAACACAGAAGGATAGAGTGACTGTCAGTTTCATGCATACAGAACTGAGCTCAGTCATGACATTACTTGTCTGGTATTCCTATCTCTAAGCAACAAGAGCCCAGCATGTTAATAAATGTCAATAACAGCAGAAATTACACATTTCCAAAGTGCTTGTCTTTTCTTATTGTTGCCAATTCATATTAAATAAAATTTTAAAAGGCATAAAGGTAGGAAGGGGATTAGTAAAGGAATAAGAAGGATTTTAGTGGTGGAGGAGGCAGTAAGAGAGGGCAATTGAGGTGGAGAATAAGAGCCAAATACATGATATACATGTATGAAAGTGTTAAAATAAAAACATAAAGGAATTTAAAACTTAATTGAGTAATAACTATGTGCAATGACCTGAGTAAATTATCCTTCTTTAAGCTTAAGTTTTATTTAATCATAATGATATCATATAACAGATTTAAATTGATTACAAGCATTTTTTTTTATTTTTCAGCAATTTAATTCCTAATATTTCAGTGTCATGCATTAGGTTAGATATCCTTAACAAGTCTTAACTATAACCTACTCTGATGATCCTGTTTTCTGAACTGAATTACCCATTTTAAAAATTGCTTAGTCTCTCTATTCTAAATTAGAACTAAGTAGAAGTCATTGCTCTGTGTGGAAATTATATCATATGATAGTTTTTATTTTCATTAAATTAATTAAAAGAGAAATTACAAAAAAATGCTTATAAATACAGGGAACCTGTTCATGTTATTGCCTGAAAATTAAAGAAAGTAGCCATATCTGTCAGGGGGATGTTGTCAGGATCACTTCCTGGTTTGCTCAGTCTGGGGTTGTACACACACCCATATACATGCACATACTGAGAGGAAGTTTTAGCTAGCACATCCCATCAATTCTGAAGAGAGCTTAAATGCATGCTTTCTGCAAGAACCTTCAGCTTGCTTTCCACAATAGTTAAGTTTACCCGAGAAATCACAAGTGACTCTCCCACTCTGAAAGTAAGCGAATCAGTAGAGAGTGAGGCTCCCTCCAGAAACTACTGGGAACTGGTGGCCACTAGGACCAATAGAACCAAGTGTTGGAAATGCTTGTTTTAATAAAGTTCCAGGCATATCCTTGAAAGCATATCGTGTTTCAAATCTCTGTTCAAAGGCTTGTTAGCTTCTCAAACTTCTCACTGTAAACATTCTGGGTTTATTTGACTTTTTATGGCTGCTGTTCATTCTGCTAATGTTCAACTTGTTCCTGTGCCCAGGCGTACAATCTTATCTCCCTCAGCTCCTCGGACTACTTACTCCTTTATCTCTCTCAGAAAAATCCCAACTGCTGTTTTAGGTTATATCATTCTTGGCTCCTCCTAGTTCCTGGATCCTGCTCTCTACAAACAAGGAACCTAGACAACAGTCAAATATTGTGAGGCTTTGCATCTGGTGTGTCTACGCTTGGTAGTGGCATTCATGGAACTGCTCACAGGTGTTCCTTCACTTTCTTTGAATTCCTCCAAGAGTTTTTCTTGAAGCAGAGAAATGAATAACTGAATCTGAGGAAGATCAGGGAGTTTTGTGATGGTTCAAATTTCAAGTATTTCCACAGTAATTCTTCAAATGTTTGTCCCAGGTTTTCCTGCCAGTCTTGGAATTCCACATTTTCACTATTCTAGTGGCTCTTTCTAAGTTTATTATCTCTGTGAAGATATCTCTTTATATATATGCATATACATATATTTCACTCTGAAAGAACATTAAACTTAAAGCTTGCAAAGCAGATAAAAAGTTGGCATATTTCTTTTACCCAGGGTGCTTTCACACTTACATAATCATAGTACAGAGATCAAAATCTGGAAATTAGCATGTTAAAATACTATTATTTTATAGGCATATTTTGAATTTCACTCTTTTCCCCTGATGTCTTTTTTTCTGCTTTGAATATTTCATTAAGTGATGAATATGTCCTTGAATTCCTCTAATCTGATGCTTCCTGTTTTCCATTGGCTTTGCTTTGGATAAATAGTGATTATTTCATAAAATGAATTCAATTTTGGGCTTCTTTAATGTTCTTTCATTATCAGGGGGATTTTATGTATTTTAGACCAAGATGATACAGAATTTAAAAGGAAATTATTTTTTTGCATAATTTTTCAATTCTCATAAATTTGATGATTGAATTGATGATTCAGTTTTCATAAATTGAATGATGTTTAGGGGTGGAATTATTGAATCATAAAATCTAATTTGTGTCTTTCAAGCTTGTCAGTTTTTCAGAAGTTTAATTAGACATCTAAGTGGGATCTCTGAGTTTCTTTCTTCATTGAAGCTGCTTGAGCTTCTTAGATATACAGACTTTTCCCCATCAAACTTGAGCCATTATTTCATCCAATATTCTTTGTGCCTCTTTGTCTCTTTTTCTTTTTGGAATTTTCTTATTCATACATTCCTCCACTTGATAGTGTCCATGGATCTATACGGTTGTATTCATTTTTCCTTCATTCTTTTCTCTTTCTGCTTCTCAGACTTGGTCATCTCAATTGACCTATCCTACTGAGTCTTCCTCCTGCCCTGTTGTGCTCGTGAGTCTCCTAGAGAAGACTTTGAATTATTACACTTTAACTCTAGAATTTCTATTTGGTTACTTGTTATCATTTCTGTGTCTCCGTTTGGTGAGCCATCATTTTCGTACATCCACTTAGTTCTTTAGATGTGATCTGTTCTAGTATTTTGAACACAACTAAAAATAGCCAAAGTCTGTCCAGCAAGTCTGACATCTAGATTTCCTGAAGGATCTTTTCTGTTGAAAGTCATACTTTCTTCTTTCTTTGCACATTTGTAATTAATGGTTCAAAACTGAAAATTCTAAATAGTGCAGAAAATCTGGATCCTAATCTCTTTCCCCTCAGAATTTGCTGGGTTTCCCACTTTCCTAGAAGTTGTTGGCTTGCTGATGTTTTTGAATTTGTAAATTTGAGTCTGTGAGCATGTACTCTATGGGTGGCCACTGAAGTCTCTGTTCTATTAGCTTAGTGCAGTTGAGGCTGATCAGGGATTTCCTTAAAAGCTTGAAACCAAGAACTCGCCTTGTCGTTAATGAGTGACACCTGCTAACGTAACTGGGTAAGTGTGTCTGAGCTTTACTTCCTACTCATGTAGGTCCCCAAAGCCCTTTCCCCAGCGGGTTTGCCTGGGTTGTTTTTCCTCTGTCTCAAACAGCCATGTTAAATTCCTTGCTTTTAATTGTTTTAAACAAACAACCTCTCTGTCTTTCTGCTATACAAGAAACAGTACTGGCTAAGCTGTGAGAAGGCTCTAATTCAGGGAACCATGCAAATTGGGACTTTCTTGGAGAAAAAAGCTGTGAAACAATTCAGGGTCCATTTTATTCCCCCTAAACCTCCTCCCCAGTGCAAGGACAGTGTGCCAGAAATAAAGTGGTATTTTTTTCAATGCCACATGAATCTGAAGAGCAGAGCATGAGACTAGGCAAAGTGAATCACCACAAAACTCCCTGATCTTACTGAGATTCGGCTCTTCATTTCTCTCCCGCCTCTTCTCTTCTCTTAAAGTGTGCTTTCCACCTCACCAAAAACTATGACTTAATTTCCAGTCTTTAAAAAGTTGTTTCTGAAATTATTATTATTAAGTAGAAACTTTGTATGAACAAGTGATGTGTTGGTACCTCCATTTCCCTGCCCCCTGCCCCCATGCCATTGAGGGTCCTCCTCAGTGGGTTACTAGTATGTTCCATGGAATGAAGGGCTGTGAGTTGTTCAAGCAGCAGACAGTTCTGGGGGGAGGGGGCAATGCCTCTAGATATTCCCCCACCATGGTTCTTATAATCTCTCTGGCCCCTCTTCTCCAAAGTTCCCTGAGCCATGGTGGGATCCTTTTAAGGGTACTTTAGTATTGAGCTTTTAGCAGCTTCTAAGTTTCTGCTTTGGAACGTTTTGAGCATCCTCAGGGTCGTCTTCACCCTGGCTCAGGTTGACATGCTGGCTGAGGAGGCAGCACTCTTGCTCATCTCTCCACATCCTCTATGGTATCCCCGGGCCCTAGCTGATGGTTAGGGGTGGGTCATCTCCTGCCGTGGAGTCAGCTATCATTTCTGGTCATGTTGGTAGCAGTTCTTACTGCCTTCTGGAAGATACAGGATCCCTTGCCACAAGGACTAATACAGACAGCCTACGAAGGAGGATATACAACTGATCAGGGATGGGGAGGGGGAGAATTGGGGAAGTCGGGATAACAACGCATGGTTTGCCCACTAAATAATGTAACTCATTATGGACAATAAATATTAAATTAAAAAAAAACAGATTTGCCAATGGAGACTGAGATCATCATAGGTCAAATGGGATAAGCATTGTTAATTTGGCAAGATTTTGTGTATAGTCTCTCTTTAGGACCATGATTTGTGGAAGCTTCCCCTTGGAGTCCAGATTCTTGGTCTCCATAGGAATTTAGCTTGAATCCCCATTCTAGCTATGGGGTCCTTTTGACTGAGCAGATTTCTTAGACAATCAGAGAGCCCTTGATTATCTACCTAGGTTGAGAACCACTGTTGCATGTGTGTATACATCTTGTCATGCAGGCTGCTGTCATATAGCAGTGTCCTCTGCTTTCTCACAACGTTGCTGGCCTATTTCCCTGGCGGCTCATGTAGTGCTTTCAAGCGCTGTATGGGCTAACCTCCTTCCAGATTCCAGCTGGGTCTCAATGTTGTGAGGCTTTTGCCAGTCTTTTTCATTGCACATGTGGAACAGAGAATTTTAATATACCCTAATTATTCTATTTTAAGTAATTACTCTTTGGTATTTAATAGAAACTTACACATTTTGCAGATAGCATGCTTTATGATGTAATTTACAAGTATTTTATCACATTTTTATTTATGCTATTTTATTTTATGCTCTGCATTTTTTTCCAAATGTGGTTAAATTGACCAAACTTTCCATTATTGCCTCTGGAATTTTAATCATATGGAATTATTCATGAGATGACAGTTAAAAATCATGCTTTTAAAAATAGTATTTGTATGTTTTGTTTTGTTTTTGTAAATTTAAATCTCAATTGTGTTTGAAGCTTCCTCTTGTCTTTGGTATAATAAATACATGGATATTTTATGTTTTTTTTTTCCAAATGGGATATTTGAGAAACCACCTGCTAGGCCCAATGCCATTTACTGAAACCATTTGTGTAGACCTCCCTCATCTTCCACCTAATAGATATTATGATAAGTCTGCATGCACTTGGCTTTGTATTTGGTTTTTCATTTCACCATTGGTTTGTTTTATCAATGCATCAGCTTCCCAGTTTTAAAAAATATTTTATTTATCTATTTGTAAACAAAGAGATACAGAGAGAGAGAGAGAGAGAGAGAGAGAGAGAGAGAGAGAGAGAGGTGCATCAGAGTGCATCTAGCTTTATGTGGGTATTGGGGAATCCAACCCAGATCATTCAGCATTGCAGGCAAATGCTGTAATCAATGAGCCATCATTCCAGCCCTCCCCCCAGTTTTTAATTATTGAAACTTTTAGTTTGTTTTAATATCTTGTAAACCTATTGCCCCTCCAATTTACCAGATTTTTTTCAGTGTTCTCCTGATTTTTTTTGTGTGTATATTGACTTAAAATAAACTTTAGGTTGAAGTTTTCTCTCTCTGTAAAATTGTCTATTTGCATTTTTATTTAGATAGCATAAGTTCATAAGTTAACAGAGGGAACTGTCACCTTCTCAATGTTCAGTCATAATATCCCAGAATAAGGACATGTTTTCATTTATTCAGATCTCATTTTGTATCTTTCATGACTACATCACAGTTTTCTTTGAACAGATTTTGACCATTATCTGCTAAATACTTCGTACATGGTCTTTTTTGTTTTGGTTTTTATTATGAGGAGTTTTGACATCATTATATCCTGTTTTATTGTGTGTAAATGAAGGCTATTAATATTGTGTGCCTTTTTATCATTTATGGAGTAATTTATTAAGTGTGTTACTGATTTCCTTGAAATTCATATTGATATAATTATAGTATCATCAAGTAGACATAGATTTTTTTCCTACCTGCCGCTCTGCCCTTACTTAATTTCTCTTGTACACTTGTACACTGGCTAACACCTCGAGTTCAGTTCCTTTAGTATGGGCATACTTGCCGCGTTACTGCTTTATGATGTGCCTCTAGTCTTTTATGCATTAAATAAGATAACAACATTTATAATGGATATGCATATTGTTTTTTCAATTAAGAAACATATCTTCAAAGGGATTGAGGAACATAGTAAAATTGAGTGTTTGATGTAAATCCAAATGCCAGAGCTAGAAATCACATACTAGTGTTCAGTTCTCAGGGGTGCTGAGGGCTCTATATCCCTGTAAAGTAAAGCAAGTACACTTTTTAATAAAGAGGAAATGATAGTATCGAATGGAACCAGCCTAGCATTTCAGTATCTAAATCCTTCTTGTTAAAACACTTTGACAAAATTCAACATGTTTCCACAATAAAAACTCTTAGGAATGTAAGAGTCAAGAGAAACTTCTCTTTTTCTTTCAACTTTCTACTTGCTTTTGTTTTATGGTGGTATAGATCATTTAGTAGATATTCAAAGCACCAAGAACTAGAATGTTTCTTGTTCATAATTTCACCTTCTCCGTGTGTGGCTAGATTATTTTAATTATATTTCCCTCAGCATGACTGCACTACTCTGGTAATATTGGTCTATAGTTTCTTTCATACCATCCTTTTTGGTTTAAGAAACAGTGTTTTCCTTGCTTTCTGAAAGGACTGAGAAGCATTTCTTGCCTTGTATGGAGTATAGATAGAATTCCCCTATGAGACCATACCATCTGGGCTTGTTTTATCTTTTTGTGGAATTGTCCCTTAATAACTCTCTCTAATTTTTATGAGAATTGGTCTGTTTAAGCTTTCTGAGTCAAATAGGACCAATTTGGTTACTCTATATTGTTCATGAAATGTGTCTGTTTCAGGTAGGCTTTCTACTCATTTGAATTGAGGACTTCACATATTCATCAGTACTTTAGGAGATGACCATCAATAAGAAATTTTCCATAAGGGATCTCACCAGAGCCATTTGGTTTGGCCAAAGTCAAACCAGCTTGACAGAGTTCCTTGTTAGCTATAAATCTTGAAAGGAAGATGCATTTGTCTAGTTTATGTTTTTCAGAACTAAGTTTAAATAATTGCAAGATCTTTGTATCCCACTGCTGTGGCCCAATGCCAGTATGATACTAGAAACCAGCAGGAAAATGTTCAAGTTAATAAACGTTTTCATGAGAAGACAGAGATGATCATTCCTTTTAAAACTAGATTTAACATTCTGGTTTTAAAAGTCTCTTGGACCTAGCCTAATTACTAGAGAAACTCGTAGACACATTAGCTTCTTCAGTCATTCACTCCATGCAGCATTCAGTGCTCTCTCTCTTTTTTTTTTTTGACAAGTGTCATGTAGCCTAGGCTGACCTTGAACTTGCTATACAAATAAGGATGAACTTGAACTCCTGACTTTCCTGCTTCCACTTCCTGAGTGCTAGAATTACAGGTCTTCACCATCACTCCTGACTTCACTGAGCACTATATAGGATGCCTGATAAACCAATTCCACAATTTCTTACATTTGGATAAAAATTAAATATTACTTACCAATCATTCAAACTCCACCTCCAATATGCTTCTCTGAAAAGACCATAACATCATTAGTAAAACAAATACTTTTAATCCCTCTGGCTCCTTGACCTTTGTAAGTGCTCACAGCCAAATGGAATCCTCTTCCTTCTATCATCTTTCTGATACATAAAGCACCTAACTCTTAAGTAAATAGGCTCAACAGCTGGAATACCCAGATCCTAAATGTGCACTTCAGCAAGCTCCTGTTACTAAAGGAATCTTGAGATGTGGCTGTAAAAATGTCCTTGTTTATAGTACGATGGCTCTCCACTGTTTAGCAAGGCTTTGGGAGCAGATGCATACCAAGCCAGACACTGGCTCTGCCGTGCTCTAACTCTGTGATCCTGGCCTTATAAATTCCAGGAGCCACTTCCCATTCCCCTTCTTGCAATTATTCTGAAGTGGTTTCCATGTGACTTATGCCCTTTGCTCATACAAGCATCCTTGTCATTTGGGTTGCAAACATACTCTAGTAGTTCTGAAACTCTGAAGCATCTATCAACCTAAGTTGGAGTCGGTCTTATTTCACTTTTAGCATAAATGCAAAAAAATAACTACTAACACTTGCAGTGGTTAGTTGTGCTGTCTTAGTTCAGAGTGCTTAATGGAATACCATAGACAGCTTCTAGAGCATTTACTTTTTTCCACACATGATAAAATTGGGATACTAAATAGTATTTTGTGATTTGCTTTTTATTTATTAGGGAATTTTTTGTATTTGAATATATATCTGCCACATTTTATTTTATAATTTTCTATGTTATATTTTAAAGCAATCCTTTCTCATTAGATTTTGACCATTATCTGCTAAATATTTCATACATGGTCTTTTATGGTTTTGTTTTTATTATGAGGAGTTTTGACATTATTATATCCTGTTTTATTGTAAATGAAGGCTATTAATATTGTGTGCCTTTTTATCATTTATGGAGTGATTTATTAAGTGTGTTACTGATTTCCTTGAAATTCATATTGATATAATTACAGTATCATCAAATAGACATAGATTTTTTTCCTACCTGCTGCTCTTTTACAATTTTCTTTTACAATTTTTCTTTATCATATGGTAATGAATATGTTTTATTACATATTAATTACTACAATGAAATACCTAAGACAGACTAACTAAAAAAAATGGGTTTATGTTGTGTCACCATTTCGGAGGATCCTAGTGGCATCACATCATGGGGTGAATACAATGTAAGGATGAGATTAATCGCATCCTCAAACAGGAAGTCAGGCACCCTGTGCATTGATTGACACATCCTGTGGTTTCACTGGCTTGCGAGGCTGAGGCAAGAGGATCACATGAGCTCAGGACAATCAAGTGAGACCTCTATCTCAAAAACAAAATAAAAATAACAGAAGGTCATAGAGGGACTAGGGTCTTCCAGTCCCTTCCTTGGGCATGTCTCCAGTTGGCCTAAGGGTCTCTCATGAAACCTCATCTTTAAAAGTCTCACCGTCTTCCAGTGTTGCTACCCTAGGGACAAAACTGCCGACAGGTGAGCCTTTTGGGGAAGGACACATTCAAACTCTATCCAAACGGTGCAAATCATATATATATAACAAAATTATATCTATTTACTTTTTTTTAAAGAAATGAACCTTTTAATAATCAAACCATAAGTTATGATACATCTTATACATTTTTGCCATTTCTGGGTGTCATGGTCTTACAACTATTTGTCCTTACAATAAAATTTTATTTTAGTGCATATTACATACAGTTCTTAAAATTTCACAGCTCTATTAGTTATACTTTAATGGTTCCACTTACCATGTACCAGATACTAAGTGCATTTTCTCATTTATTCTCATATAACCCTATGATTTTGATTATATTTGCATAAATTTATTTAGCATTTTTATTTTTAAATTGATTCTTTGTCTTCTTGCATTAATTTTTCTAATTTTTGGTCAGGATTTTTTTTTGATAATTTGAAACTTTCAGGGTTTTGAAAATGATTGCAGTGTCTCCCCCTAGTTCTTTTTCTCATTTTTTGGATACAAGATGGCAGGCTATATTAGCTCTAGTAATTTTTGTCATCCTTAAATGTTATCTGTCCACTATTATAACTTCTATCCATCTTAAAGAAGATTTAATTTTTAATATATGATGATCTTTGTGCCAAACAATTTGAGAATTAGTTTGTGATAATTAAATATTGCAATTGTAATAATAGTAGTTAGGATGCTAAGAACATTTAAGTTGATTTACTTGGAGGTCAAGATGGTGAAACTGCATGTTGCCTCAAGATTGTAGTCTGTTTATCTTTTACTATCTGGAGGCAGAATGAAGACATTAATGATAAGCTGGAATTTACAGACATTTGAAATAGCAAGTGGAATAATGCATTGGGAAAATGTAAACAGTGAGGTCAGAGATGCACTGGTGAAAGACATGCTTGTGAGGTGGCATCTCGTCTCATTTTCATTAAAATTGTTCAGATTAAAATGAAAACTTTGATCATGTTTCATGTTTTGGATCTCAACAAGGCATTTTTTTATCTCTCCGAGATTCTCATTTGGAAAACTGAAAAAAACTCGTGCATCCACAAACCTGTAAGTGTATATTACTTAGGAACCAAATGGACCTGTTATATGAGAATTTTAAAAATATTTCCTTTATTTATTTGTAAACAAAGAGGGGTGAGGGAGAAAGAATAGGTATGCCAGAGCTTTTTTGTCACTGCAAACAAACTCCAAAGCAAATGCCATGTTTGTTATCTGGTTTTTATGTGGGTGCTGGGCAATGAGCCTAGGCCATTGGCTTTGCAGGTTAAACACCTGTAACCACTGAACCATATCTCCATCCCAGGAAACTCTTTTATACACATCTCTAATGAAAATAAAAATGCCAACAATTACTGTTTGCAAACAAGATATTTAGTGCAATTTATCAAAATCATTCCTGAGTCTAAAGAATTTCTGACAATTGATTTGGGGCTTTTGCTGTCTACTTTGTAGCTTCGCAGAAGTAAGGACCGACCTACTATTTCTTTTTTCTTAGATAATGAAGAATTGGAAACAATAAAGGATATAATTTTGAAACAGAAAACTATATATACCTTCATCATCCAAACATAAACACTTCCAGTCATTGAAGTGTTACTGGTTTTGCTAGATTTATAAAGTTTTGTTTTATAATACAGAATTAGAATGAAACAGTTTGGCTCCTGTTTATTTTAGTTAGGCATTTAAAGTGATGTATAAAATTACCACACATGGTTATATGTTATTTTTTAACTTTTTTGATATGACCAAAGAGTTCGAATATAGTTTCATATTTATATTGGACATGTGTAATTTTTTATAAATTATAATTCATATTTTTAAAAAAATTATACTTTTGTTGTTGACTTGGGAGAGCTTTATTCCTACTAAAATGTAGCACTTGATGAAGATATTTTCCACAAGGTGATTTACAGTTTTAAATTATAGTAAAATTATTCAGCTTTGTTTATATTTTTCTAACATAAATGGTTCAGAAAAATTATGGTTATTTTTCCTTAAATATCATTTTATTGCCTTACATATTAGAGGACTCTTTAACTTCCTGAATGCCACTGAGATGGCTTATTTGGCCTATGTATTAGTCTGGGTTCTCTAGAGGAACAGAATCAACAGAATGAATTGTAATAAACAAAAAGGGGATGTATTGGATTAGCTAGTGGCAGTCCCACAATAGCAGTCTGCAAGCCCAAGAATCAAGGAAAGGGTCGCTGCTCAGTCCACATGGCTGGATGCCTCAGCAGTCCCAATCAAGCACTGAAGGCCTAAAGACTTCCTGAGGAAGCTCCGGTTTCAATGCCGATGAGAGATGCACTCTGAGCACCAGTAGCCAGGCAGCAGGGAGGCAGGGGGTGGGAGATTGGACAAAGATTTCTTTCCTCTTTTTAAATCCTATGGCATGAGTAATTGACATAGAAAGGAGACCCAAGAGAGTCTAATGGAAGAGTCAAGCTGAACTCTAAAAGTTCTCTCAGTGTCTTATAAATTGGTCCCACAATTCAGATTTATAAACCCAAAATACTGATATATGGTTTTGAAGGCAATGTTTTTCAAGGTAGGTCTCACTGTAGCCCAGACTGACCTAGAACTCACTATGTAGTCCCAGGCTAGCCTTCAACTCACAGCCATCCTTCTACCTCTGCCTCCTTTATGCTAGGATTAAATGCATGAGCCACCACACCTGGTGATTTGAAGGTGATATTTAAAGTCCTGTATTTAGGGCTAGAAACATGGCTCAGTAATTAAACTGGGTATGTACTTGGAGATTATTTACAGTAGGAGGAGGCCCTGGCATGCTCATTATCTATCTATCTATCTATCTATCTATCTATCTATCTATCTATTTCTCTTTCTCTCCTAATTAAATAAATGTTTTTTTTTCATTTTTAAGCTTTTTATTGGCAACCCTCATTCATATACACAGTGTACCCTTATCATAACCTACCCCCCTTTTGTCTCTCCTCCTGTATCTCCTCCTATATTTATTAAAGTCCTGTGTTTAATCCTACACTAAAGGTAAATACTTTGCATGTTTTCTCCAAATTCATTCATACTTTATAGTTTATATATGCTGATTTTAGACTAAGTTTTCAGGAATCCACTTGGTTGACCAGTTTTCTTTGATTCTAGTTGTTGGGTTGGGGTAATATCTCAGTGGTACACTGATTGCCTACAATTCCTGAGACAGAGAGAAAAGATGGAAGAGAGGGTAAGTGAAAGAGAAAGGGAGGGGAAGACTTTCTAATGTTAAAATATCACACAAGTGGTGATGGAAAATTCAGAATTGCCTTCTATTCACAGAAAAATATATCCCAAAATATAAAGAAATTCAGTATAAATTTTGAAAATCATCTTAAAATTAAAAAAAAATTTAAGGCAACAATTGAATTTTTTCTGTTTTTAGCTACAGTTGGGAAAATCTGCTAAGGTTGCATTTATGATAGGCAGCCTTATTTCTCTATTTGCTCAAGATTAGTTAAGTCAGTCATCACTGGCAGCTTCCTCACACCAGTTCTGCATCCTGTTAGTCACTGGGCTACGATCGTTTTGATAACACTTAAAACCTGTTTTCTCCTGTCCATATCCATTCCACAGATCTTGAGCTCAGTCTATTCCAGTAGATTCAAAGTCTATGTTAGCATTTACCCCACACTCTAATCTTTCTCTTACACACCACAGAAGTTCATTCTAGAACAAACTTGATTTGAGAAAGATTGTAGATTCTTATACTCAGCAGGCAGTATTCTTATTTCATTGTCCCCAGCCCATATTTCTCTAGCTCTTCATGGCCTCTCGTGCATGCTAAACCATGGATTGATAGGCTTTGCAATCTAGAGTGCTTGTAAAGCATCTAGAGTAATACTGCCACAGAGTGGACAAGACTTATCTTCCTAGAGGTTTAATGTTATTTAAAATACTTAAGACTTTTTAAAGTAGTGTAGCTGATAGATACATTAAAATTATATTTTAGCTGGGCATGTTGGTGCATGTCTTGAATCCCAGCACTCAAGGAGCCAAGGTAGGAGGATTTCTGTGAGTCTGAGGCCAATCTGGACCTACCAAGTGAGTTCCAGGTCAGCCTGGGCTAGAATGAGACCTTATCTCAAAAAATCATAAAGCAAAACAATGAATATATATATTACAGGCACATAGCATTATGCTCTATGTTATTTGAATGAGAATAAATGGACAGAGACAGATCAGATTTAAGAAGGACTGAGGTTCCTGTGATCTGGAGGACCAACCATAATTAAAAATATACAAAAATATAAATCCAAAATTAGCTACAAAGTGAATATTTATTTGTGATAAGAAAAAAATTACAACAAATTTTACATTTAAATTTTAAGAAAATTTACATTTTCTTAATTTACATTGAGAAAAAATTACAACAAATTTTACATTTGGATTTTTAAAAAATCCAAAAAGTACCACAAATATACAAATCTAGGAAAATAACATAATAATGTTGATTAGTTGTCAGACATGAATCTAAATTTTTTTGTATGTGACTTTTTTGGTGTTTTTTTAATCATCCCTTAGCAGAACATCAATGGGTAATATATTCTACATAAAAACTTGAGTAATAGATTGAATATTTCTTCAAGTGTGATCAGTTGAAATTTGTTCCCACTGATATCCTCATGGTAACATTGCTACAGGTATTGTATGGCAGTGACAGAATTCTCAGAAATTACCTATTTATAGCCATGGTGGGGGAGAATATCCAGAGGCATGGCCCCCTCAGTAACAACACACTAGGGCCAGCAGAACCAGGCTGAGTACTAGGCTATCCATGGTCCCCTGCCCCAAGGACTTATCCAGACTGCCCACCGAGGAGGATATCCAGCTGATTGGGGATGGGGAAGAGGGGCATTGGGGAACTGGGGATAACAACTCATTGTTTGCCCATTACATAATGTAACTCATTATGGACAATAAAAAAGAAATTATCTATTTATATGTCTGCCTTCACATGTTAGATATCTTTCTCACGGAAGAGGGTCTGACAACGGGAATTTTCTTCATGGTTCAGTTTCCAGCCATGTACATTCTAAATCTGTGTCTCCTCTTCTGTGACTGGACTTAAAGGACATTTTCATAGACAAATCACATCTGACCTGCATGTGCTTGTCACTGTTGCCTTGGAGATGGTACAAGGGGTATTGGCTCTCAATAACTTCACTGTTAGTGGAAGCATCTGAAAGCCACAAGAATATATTCCATATACTCGAGAAAAATCTCCCCCCCTTCTGCATGTCTCCTTAGCTAAAGTGCACATTACCAGTTGTTCCAGCACATTATTTGCTGTCTTAATCTAAAATGTGTGGTAGCAGAAGTGTTTCAGGTTTTGAAGTTTATAGAATATCGACATAAACTTTATGATCATCCCTGGCCTGAAAATATGTGCACGTCATGTTTTGTGATTCAGATTTTCACTCATCCTGCGCTTTATCACTACTGGTTCCTATACCTCGTTCCATTGGGGATGTTATCAGTGGATCCTTATAACCTCAGAACACAGCATGTACGAGAAAAACTCATGCTTTTCTTGGTAGTATCAATCCCGGTGAAGATACTGAGATGGAAATAAGTAGAAGGGTATAGAACCCTGTCCCAAATGAAAATGTTTAAGAAGGATAATAGAAATTTCCAATGCACTTTAGCAATAAAATTAAATTAATTCATCCTTAACAGCAGACCCTTTAAAGCCACAACTTGAGATAAACAGAAATAGCCACTCATTCTTTTCGGTAAATGATTCAGAGTTGAAGATCTGCTTGCGATTCCTTGGAAGTAAGTATAGATAAAATCCTAAAAAATAATTTCAGAAGATTGTAGAAAAATCATCTTTGTACTTGAGTAGAAGCATTAATACTGACTCTTAAGTTGATCTTGATATTATCCTGAGATAAGCTGTTGCATTTGTCTGCGACTTACTTTCAATTCATAAAGCACTAAATGTGTAGTTGATAGGAGCCAAGTGGAGAGAAACGGCCTAGACAGTGTCCATTCCTTGAGGCCCTCCAAGCATGACACTTTTCACTGGTTGGACACAAGGCGAAAAGAAGCAGCCATGACTTTCCACTCTCAGAATCCCTGCAGAAAGCCTGTTCATCAAAGAGGCGATGAAGAGCAGGGACGTGGTGTTCCCTCTGACGGGGCTTGAAGGAGTGCGGCATTCCAGTTCAAAGTTGTATAATACACATTTCTAAATATGTGGTACAGTTTTTACCACACTAAAGGGTGGATTTAAAACACACACACACACACACACACACACACACAAAAAAAAAAAAACTATCCCATCAGGCATTTGAAGTTAAGGGAAAAAGTAAGAAAGAAAGCATCAGAGAACCTGAGGCTGAGTTGGAATGCTATACTTCTTGAATATTGGGCTTTTATTCTTGTTTGTAATCCCCAAACCTACCCCTAGCATTGCCGTGTGCATTTAAGGTCTGCGTGGTGGGAGAAGGGACTACAGCTTTGTAGCATAACTCCTTCCCATGGTGTGATTGATGCTCACACCACCGACAGTTTCAGGCTCCTGAACAGAGTTGAAGAGAAATCGAACACATTCTAGGGCATTTATACCAAGACAACACAGGGAACATATGAGTAGTAACAAATTGAAGCCAAATCATTGGCAGGTGATGAGTTTAATGAAATTAACTCACCCGTGCTTCTAATTACACTAATTGAAATTTGTATGCTTAAATTTTTAACATTGGCTGTATTTAACAACTAGTTCACCAAGTTCTTGAAGGTTTTTGAGCTTGTATAAGCCAGCCCCATTAAAGAAACATTTCTTTAGTCATATTCGATTACTAATTATAATTAGTACTATTCTATTCATCTCCTTTTATTCTTTATTGGAAGAGCATTTACTTTATCAGGTGAATTTTTACTCAGTATTTAACATCTATAAAGATTACACCTTCTATAAGCCTAAGAGGAACTCAAACAAAGTTAATTATGTTTCTTCTGCCGCACCTTTCTCTCCCTTTTTAACATTTATAGGACATTTTATAATTAAGTATTTACCTATTCCCAATTTAGGTTAGCTTTTGATTTATTTTTGTTTATTTGGAGAGAATGTCTCACATATCCCAAGCTGGACTTGAACTCAACTATATAATAGAGGATGGACCTTGAAATTCTGATCCTTCCACCTGTACCTGTCAGGTGTAAGGATTACAAATGTGTCTATGCAGTGCTGGGGATTGAACCTATGACAGCATGCATGCTAAGCAGCCCATGACTTAACAGGATGTAGAACTTGTGTGAGGAAGCTGCCAGTGATGACTGACTTAACTGAGCTTGAGCAAATAGAGAAATAGAACTGCTGATAATGCAATCTTAACAGATTTTTCGCAACCACAGATAATAACAGGAACATTGGAATGGTTGCCTTAAAAATATTTTGATATCATTATTTTTAAAGTTTACATTAAATTTCTTTATATAATATTTGGGTTTTATTTTTCTGTGAGAAGAAGGCAATTCTGAATTATCTATCATCTCTTACATAATATTTTAACATTAGAAAGTCCCTTCCTCTTTCATTTACCCTCTCTTCCCTCTTTCCTCTCTGTCTCGGGAATTGTAGGCAGGCAGTGTACCATTCAGACATTACCCCAATCCAACAACTAGAATCAGAGAAAACAGGTCAACTAAATAGATTCCTGAACACTTACTCTAAAATCAGCATAGAAAACAGGTCAACTAAATAGATTCCTGAACACTTACTCTAAAATCAGCATATATAAACTGTAAGTTTCAAATAAATTTGGAGAAAATATTCAAAGTATTAACCCATAGTGTAGGACTAAATACAGGACTTTAAAAACTAGTATTTAACTGTGAGATACTAAAAATGAGTCGGGTTAGGAAGTAGATGTTAGTAGGAGAGCCAGGGGAATGGGAAGCAAACTAGCTGAATGAGTGTGGCAAGCCTGCTTCCCAAGTTATGAATAATTATCTCATGAAGCATTTCTGAGAAGTGATGGCTTCATACACAGAGCCCTGGGTGGATCCAACGTGCCATCCAGCACATGTCTATTCATCTTCTAAGCACTTGACAGACAGCAAATAAAGGCTGTGTTAGAACACTAGTCTTGTTCTCAGAGATCAGGTGGTCATTGAGAACTTTTTATTGACTCCTTCAGCCTGTGCAGATTTATTTATGAATCATATGAATCTGAGTCTTAAATTTTTTGGAAATAAGACAATCAAATTTGCATTTGTTTAAATAGATTTTTAACGGCCAAATTTAAAATGAAAGATTTTAAGCCAGATATGTCAAGATTTTAGAGGCACTGAAAAATGAATACTTGAAATGTTTGTTAATCGATAAATGTAAAGAAACTCCACACAATTTATATTAAAATTCCTTGCTGAAACCGGTACTATTCACATTGGAAACTTTCTATAAATCTTCTATAAGTAATCAATATATATAGTAGAATCCGTTTTTGTTCTGTTAGACATTAATTAGTCTTAATTTCTGAAAGTGCTCTTATTTTTCGAAGTTTATTTACTAGTCCCTCAGTAAAATAATGACATATGTAGAACTGTGAGCTATACAGTATCATTGATGTACTTCTCTCTCTCCCTGTAAGTTACCTGAAAATAAGACTCAAACATTACTCAACCTTGGATTTTCAGCATAGTGTGCTTATACTCTCTGATGAATGCAGGATTTCTTGGCAAGAGATGACAATGATTTTATTGAATGTAATTTGCATTACAAATGTAACTATGCACAGAAAACATCAGCAATAGTATTTGTCTCTGGGGAATGAGATAAGGAAGGGTTACCAAGAACCCCTTCTTATATGGTTCTATGCCTTTCATAGTACAGGTGCTTGAAGCCAAAGCTATGGGAATTTAAAATTTTTAGATGGAAAAGCTTTGCAAATATCTAAATTTTCTAAGCATTTATTGTAGAGCTTTCATAAAATTTTCTTGCATTTTATTTTGTTTCCTAAGGATAGGAAGTTTGAATGGGATTATTTTTATATCTTTATTATTCAAAATTAGATACATTGTATGGGCAAATATTGTGTTGGTATCCCATTTCCCTCCTCCCTGTCCCCAACACACTGGGTAACCTCCTCAGTGGGGATGCTGGATCGACCTGTGGGTTGGGGGTTATGGGTAGCAGAGTAGTCAACCAGGTCCCCTCCCCTCTTTGTGTGTTGTTGCTGAGGGGGTAAAGTCTCTGGATATTCTCCCCCACCATGGCTCTTACATGGGATATTTTTATTATTAAGAACCTGGCCTTTAGATTAACTAAGAAGGGAAAATCAACCTTGCATGTGAATTGCCCTTCCTTGTGGATTGTGTTTGTGGGTGGGGGTAACAGAAAATGATCAGAGTGCCAGGCTTCTCCTTTCCCTGTTTCCTGACATTGACTGCTGAGCTCCATTAAATATTCCCCAATGATGATGAAATGAATCCTCTGAAACCATGAAGCAAAGCTTCCTCCTTGTGTTGCTTCTATAAGGTATTTTGTTACTGCAGTGAGAAAAACTAACCAGTACACATCCATTGTAATATTTTAAAGAAAAGAAGGAATGTGTCGTTTATAATTCTTTTAGATTTCACTTTACAATTCTGTGTCAATTTCCTTTTTTCCACAAAGGACCAGTTTTTCTCATTTACCCATCACCATCCCCAGTACACAGCAAAATCACTCCATTTTACCTCATGTCAAGCTAGAGCTCAGTTATATTCAGATTATTTACCTTTACAAACCTTTTCTATGTATCAGCATATCGTGTACTTCTCCAACCATCTTCATCTGTAAAAGTAGAAAATAGTGAATTTAAATATTCACATTATTGCCAGTTCTTCTGCTTATAACATGGTTTATTCTTTCCAATCACAGAGGTGTTTCCTGCTTGGATTTAGTAAAGCTAGAAATGAGGAGTGTAGTGTGAACGGAAATAACTCCCCACTTAATGAACCTGCTTTATTAGCTTGAAATTGCATTCTATTAAGAGTAGTAGCAATTAACTGATTTATCCATTTATACTAAAGACTCTTTCTTCTCTGGGAAATGAGCTACAATGTCTTTCTAGTACAGAGAATTTTCCCAGGTTCCTGACCTTACCTGGGCTCGATTCCCTGCCTCCACAATGTACTCTTCCTTTATTCGTCTTCAGGGTGTATCTCACATGTGGTCTTTTCTTTCTATTCCCACTTCTACCACATAATTGTATTGAAATAAAAACATGTTTAATAGCCTGGTAATGAACAACCTTCAATTTTCATTACATTGGAACCAGCTTGGTCTGCCTTCCCTGCCATGTCTCTTATTTATTCCAAAATAAAATATGATTTCCCTTCAAACCTTCATTCATTCTGTAATGGGAAGGCATTCCAATCGTTCCAGCCTATTTGGAATACATATTATTATTCTTCCTTGAACAACTCATACTTTTTTCTGAACCCATTGCATATGCTATTTATTTTAGTAAGTCATCCTCAGTCTTATACAGCTCTTTTAAAATTTCATACATACTTTCAGGTTAAATTTCATGACCCTCTAGAAGCCTTCCTTCATTTTCATGATAGTGGTGTCTCTTTTCTGTCTGGACACTAGTGACATGGGCTAAACACTTTCCTGTTTTTTTTTAATGTAGCTTTTCTTTCTCACTGAATTGCTTCATTTGCTTATTATTCATAAAATAGAATAATGAGGTAATAATGGAAAATAAGAAACAATTGTCTCCAGCTCAATATGGAGTTTGGGGTAGAGTATATTTATACATAACTGCTTGCACATGTAGTGCTTAACAAGCCTTCACTTGGCAGATGCAGGGTGTACCAAGCTTGCTTCAACAACAAAATAAGTCTCTGATTAAAAATATCCATCATAAACTATCTATTTGTACCCAGACTTTGGTAAAAAGTTCTTCAGCACTCACCAGTCCCAGATGGTTTTTGTTTTTCTTTCACACTCATTCCCTCAGCATCCACACCTAAGTACACACACAGCACAGAGACAAATTCCTACACTTGTGACCCTCTTTCTTGGCACAGACATGATTTTCATGTTACTTTATCTGGTAGTGTGATCATAAAGCCTCCCTGTGATGGTTAAGTTTTGTTGTCAACTTGATCTTTTTAAGAATCTTGGGTAGGTCTCTGATGTTCAGGAAGGCAGCAGCCCTCTCAGTAGGGGGCAGGATATAAGGAAGCTCAGGGGAGCTAGAAGAAAACATCCTTTCCTGGGAGGGCAGTGCAGGAAGGGAATTCTAGAGACTCTGGGAGTCAAGAAGTCTGGAAAAGGTTGTAAAACCCTGCCTTAAGGCTATATAGGTAGGGAGAAAATCTCTCTCTCTCTCTCTCTCTCTCTCTCTCTCTCTCTCTCTCTCTCTCTCTCTCTCTCTCTCTCTCTCTCTTTCTCTCTGCCCTGCCTCTTGTTGGTGTGTGTATGGTGTTGGTGATGGGTTTCTCTCTCTGCTTGGAACTTTCCCTAGATACATAGCTTCAATAATTCCTTTCTTCCCATAACTGTGCCTGGTTTAGAGATTCATCCCAGTGGTGTGTGGTTGACTATGAAGCACCCTATATTCAGGCTGTAGTTCTAGATGGACTTCCTTAGACTAATCATTGATTAAAGATCCTGGACTTTGGAGGGGGGTGAAATTCTGGCAATTCTTTATCCACTAAATTATTCAAAGGGGCAGACACACAACGCTATTAACACCCCAAAGGCCAAACTTAGGAATTTTATATATCCTTTGACAAAAATAGTGAACATTAAAGCTTATTCTCTGCCACTCCAGCTTGAATAGGTAGACTGAACAGAATTAGATTAGATCAAAAACAATGGAAATGAAGATTGATTAATTTAGTTATTTATTCATTCAATAAGTATTTGTTAACCACATTTTATATGCTCTCTACTACACAGTTTAGATACAGAAACGAAAGTGGTTGTTGACACCAACCCTATGAATAGTAAGGGAAGAGAGCACAGAACTGAAGGGAAGCCAATGAGAAAACAAGGAACAGGGGGAAGATTTTGGTGACTCCAGATGGTAATATGGTTGCAAAGTCTTTGTATATTCAGGATATAAGTTAAGCAGTTTCATTAGGAACATTCACTAGTGCCCATCAATCCGTAAGAATTGACAAACGATTTCAAACATGTCTTATTACAAATGTGGTTTTCAAAATGGGAATGGGAACAAGCCTTCTTTTATCTGCTGTTGCTAAACAATCAACTCTAACATGTAGTTATTCTGTTAGGAGATGTTCTCTCTTGCAATGTTAACTGCATTTACAGCAAAAGAAAAGAAAAAAAGCATGAAGGGTAATATAACAGCTACTTTCTTGTAATTTCATGTTTAAAATTGGAGTAAGCAATAAACATGCCCTAAAAAGTGTGGCAAATTTTTTTATTATTTATTTATAATAAGTAGAAACTTTGTATGAACAACTCATGTGTTGGTACCACCCATTGTCTCCCTCCTCCTTGCCCCCATCCTACCCCCATTCCACTGAGTGCCCTATAGTGGGATTGCTGGAATGCTCCATGGAGGGCGATGAGTGTTTCAGCAGCAGACAGTGTTGGGGGGGGGGCAATGCCTCTGGATATTCCCCTCACCATGGTTTTTACAATCTTTCTGCCCTTCTTCTGCAAAATCCCTGAGCCCTGGTGGGTGAGTATTAAGTCTGCTTTAGTGTTGAGCTCTTAGCATCCTCTGGATTTCTGCTTTGGAAGATTTGAGTGTCCTCAGTGTCTGTCTCCATCATCCTGGGCAGGTTGTCAGGCTCATTGTGGAAGCAGCACTCTTGCTCATCTCACCATTTCCTCTATGGTTTCACCTGGGCCCTCGCTGATGTGTTAGGGATGCTTCATCTTCTTCCAGGGAGTCAGCTGCCATTTCCCGTCTTGTTGATAGATTTGGGATGGTCACAGATGTTGCTGAGCATGGGGGATTTTTAAATTAGAAGGTATGGGTGGATTAATGTGGTTCGGTGAAATGCCTTTTGTTTTGCTGTTAAGGGAGCTGGGACTTGACTGTGTGAAGGAAGCCAGAGCTTGGCTGCCTTCACATATTTAGTCAACTGAAACTCCAAAATGCTTTGTGAGCCAGTTGAATCTCTCAGACAGTTCTAGAATGTGGCCAGAGATTCCATGGTCTATGCCACCAGTAAACTGGACATCTAAGAGTTGCATAACAGCTGAGTTGAAAGGCAGGACCTCTCCAAGAGAGGTGTTGAAAGTAAAGTCAAGGCTTATGTCACTCAATATTTTAACCATAAAGTGCTTGCTTTGGGTTTGTAGGTGTGAACAGCAATTTTTTTTGCCCTTCGAAAATGGGTACACTTGCAATAATTCAGACGTTAGCTGAAACTCAACCAGAAGGGAAAATTCAACCATACCTTCACACAAATATTTAACTTAATACCACTTGATTCCCACCCCATTTTGTTCTTATGAAACCACTTTACTATTATTTTTAATTATGAGATCCTTGGGAGTCACATTTTTAAAAATATTTATTTATTTGGAGAGAGAGAGAGAGAGAGAGAGAGAGAGAGAGAGAGAGAGAGAGAGAGAGAGAGAGAGAGAGAGAGAGAATGTGTGCTCCAGGGCCTCCAGCAAACCAACTCCAGATGCATGCACCACTTCATGCGTCTGGCTTTATGTGGTTACTGGGGAATTGAACTTGGGTCGTTAGGTTTTGCAAGCAAGTGCTTCAACCGCTGAGCCATCTTTCCAACCCAGGTATCCACATTTTAACTATTCAGATTCATTGTGACTTTTTCAGTATAGAGGAATCTAATTCCTCCATCACAGAGCATTTGCTCTTTTGTCTGTCTAGATATTTCTTGTCTTCTGTCACTCTTCCACCCCCAGATCTCTAATTCTTTCTCCATGAATAATTATAATTTGAGCAGCTGGAACATTAAAATCCTCACCAAAGGGGCTGGACTCCATGGTTAAAGGCACTTATGTGCTTGTAAAGTCTTCCAGCCTGGGTTCAAGTCCCAAGCCACCCACATTAACCAGATGCAAAAAAATAGCACAAGAATCTGGCATTCATTTCCAGTGACAAGAGGCCCTGGTGTGTCTATACACATATACACACATATGCAAATAAATATATATATAAATAAATAAAATCCTCACCAAGTCCTTGAGCTCATGAGGACCTTGCTGATCAAAGTATATATCATGTTTTAAAGTTTTAAAGGAAATGTGATTGTGTTTCTAAACATAACTTTTCTATGGCTTATAGCTGTGGCAAGGGGGCTGTGGTTTCTTCCTTGTAGATTGCCAATGATGCTGCTGTCGGGATGATTTTATTTTTGAGTTAGTCTCAGTATTATATTTCTTGTTAGGCTGCTACTGGTGTAAGCTGCTTTTATAAAGTGACCTTGATCTTAAGCAGTAGGACTAAGAATCTAACATGCATCCAGTTCCTGCCTCAGCCCTCCAAACTATGTGACTTTCCCAATACTGACACACTTACTCTGGCCTTCACCATTCAGTCATCAGATCACAATAAAACAAAACAACAAAAACAAATACCCAAGAGTTTACCAGACAGCTTCCCTTTGTATGTGACTTTCGATTTTAGAAAGTGCTTTCTTATGCATTATTCCACTACAGTCTCAAAGGATTATTATCCTACTTTTTCCTGAGAAGAATAGAGCTTGGGGGACTTTGGTGATATGTGCTGGATTATATAACTAATAAATGACAGAGTCAGGTCTGTGCATTGGACCAAGCTTGTTTTTTCCATCACACCATTGCCTGGAATCCATCCTGGCTTTGGCAGACGGTGAGGCAGAGCTCAGCATGTGTAAAGACCCAATACCATTGTGCATGTCCATCAAGAAGGCCATAAAGCTAAGGAATGTGCAGACATCTAAATTTGAAGGTCGAGGAGCTTGACAGGCACTGAGGCACTAAGCAGATACTAGGAAGAGGGATGAACCAGTAGAAGACATTGCAAAAGATATGAAGCCTACTGAACACCACTACCTTGACAGTTAAATCTCTGAAATATACAATGCACCAACTTTAAGCCAAACCAGTTCATGCTCTACTTGTATCATAATTTAAATAAAATAAATATTTTCATTGAACGTTCATTCACTTTGATTTGGTTAGCTTAATTATCCCCGGTCTACTAGTATGTGTTTTTCTTCTTTGAGGCTTATTTCCTAAGCTTTCAAATTTCAATAACCATTGTCACAATTGGTCTTGTCGAAGCTCTAGAAAGTAAAATAAGTTCACGAGCTTCACTATTCAACATGTAAGATATGACTTTAAGTTCTATCTGAGGTGGTAGTTATTATTTTCCCTCAATTTTCTCACAATGTTGTATTTACAAAGTTGTATACAGAAAGTCCAATTTGATTGTCTGGAAGCAGATCAAATGATTAAATGAGTTCAGCTTTATTTATATTGTGGGGAAATCAAAGCTGAGACTAATAATTTCTGTGCTTATAAATGAATGAGAGACCTAATTAAGCTCACACTGGATAGAGACTACTTATCCTCCTCTCTTCCTGCATGAGACATGCCAGGCCCTTTCCATCACCTTTCATGTTTCCAAGGAAGTGCAGAATCCAGGTAAACCATCCAGCTGCTCTGAAAGAAGGCAGCGGGTAGATGTGGGGTGATGCCACCTCCACCCTCCCCCGGCAAACTCATTGCATGAAATGTGCTTTAGTGTTGTAGTGCTCCTTACCCTGGCTTTTCAGCCACGCACAAAGGTGCCTGCATCTGGATCAGCTGAAAGTGTCAGACTTCAGCTCTGCTTTGGATTCGATTCAGGGGTTTACAGTCAGGTCCTCCCCTCTGCTTTAAGGTTTCTGAGGAAATGCCTCTAAGCCCTTTTCTAAGTGCTGAAAATATTTATATTCTCATTTGTGTAACCCCTGTAATCAAGGCTGAGCACAGACATCTAAGAGTTTCTTGGCCTGTACTTACTTGAAATGGCTAACACCCATTTACAGGCTCATATATCCTGCACGTGTTCCACCAAGAAGATTAGAAGAACCCAACGACTGCTTATGAGCAACTAAAACTGGGTCACAGATAAGCTTGATTACTTGTAGGGAAATAAGTTTTTTGGGGAGATGATCACAGTAATTTAGTTTCCCTTAATGTGAGGGATGAATTTGTTCCAACAGGTTTACAAGTTTTAGTTACAGCCTGAAGATTTCTGTGTTCCCATTTTAAAAGGTCACATTTAAAGAAAGACAAAAAAGGTTTAAATAATTAAATTTCAGTGTGAAGCCTTTGGGGCCTTTATTTCTATAATTCTTATACTGCCAATTATCTCAGATCTTACTTCCTTTAAGGAGGGTTAAAATAGAAATGATTGATTGATTTTATCCAAATGAATGTGTTTTTCCCCCCCCCTTTGGTGTTTAAAGGCAGGGACTCGCTATAGCCCAGGCTGACCTGGGATTCACTATGTAGTCTCAGGGTGGCCTTGATTCTTATAGGGAAGCTCAAGATATGATGTAGATTAATGGTTAAACAGAAATCTTTCTTTATAAACAAATGTGTATGTGAAATTTTACAGACAATAAATACAACATTTCAATATTAGAAACACTCTTGTGGTTGAAAAGACTGTACTTGATGGCTAAGTGATGAGTTTGGTGCATGAGCTGTCACTCTGCATAGGTAGGTATTCATGAGCAGAATAGAGGTGAGATGCCACAGCCCAGGAGGAAAGCGGGGGCTTCTTGTGGATTCCTGCAAGTGACAAGAGATGAGGGTATACAGAGTTGCAGAATGCTGTAGAGGGATGGAAGAGAAAGCCAAGACTTGGCAGCAGACAAAGTCAAGGTAAAGATCTGTGGATTCTATCCCTGTCTTTCCTTTGGTTTTTGAATCAGGGTGGATTTGCCTGAATGGTTTCAGGTTTGTAAGAAACTTGGAAGCGCTCTTTGTTTGGAAATACAGCATATACCCTTTCTCATTGTTTTTAATCTCCTAAATCACCACAAGCTCCAGAGGTGAGTTGGTGGGCTGAGAAGCCTGACATTTAACAGTGCTTTCTCCTAAAACAAGTGCACAAAGCTTACAAAGAAGTCAGCAAAATGAGAGGCTGCCGCTATGATGCTTTTTATTTAAAGACCTAACTGTAGTAATAATAGTATATATAGTAACTAGGCATAATGAAATTTTGCCAAAAAAAGTTATCTTGTCCCGTTTTTCATCTTGCTCAGGCCAGTAGGTTTCAACTACACATTTATCTCACAGAACGTTTTGTGAACTAGTGTTGGTACTTAGGCAAATGCAGAGTTTAAGGCTTGGGCGTGGGTGCGGCCTCATACCTTCCTAGCTGATTCCAACATGCAGCTAGGATTGTGTTCTTGCTTTCTCAGCACCCAGGCCTGGAGAAGCTCTTTGTCTGAACTGGTGATTTTCTTGGTGATTTCAGACATTGCTTTTACCGGGTTTCCAGCCTTGTCTGCTGTCTGATCATTTCAAGACACAGAGCGCCAAAGGAATTGAAAGCTTGAGTATTTTCTACCTAAAGGGCAGTGGTGTGAAGGTCAATAAGAGCTTGTTGTGGAAAGAGAAGCAACTTTTGTCTCTAAATTATTTAAGCTGATTAATAAACCTTAAGGTATTTTTTTCTTAACTATCATTACTCTGCCATCATTTAAGATTTAAACTCTTTATAAACTGTTCTTTACATCTTATATAAGTTGGCATTGGTTCCCCCCCACCCCAAGATTCAGCCAAAGGCAGTGCTCAAATGAGCCCATATTTTAAAAACCTGCTCTAGACACAACGATTAAAGCATAAAATTTCCAATGTCTATTAAGGTATTTCATTATGAGAGGTACTGGTTCCACTGTTTCATTCATTTGTTTTATATGCACAGACATCTATGCTACACACATATAAAACTATATATATATATATATATGCACACATATGCAAAACAACAGCATGAGTATTTTCCATAGGCTTTAGAATTCTGTTTCTTGCATAATGGGCTAAGAAGGTTAAATCCTTCCTTTCAGTAGAAAGCATGCCCTTTAAATTTCTCACCGGGATAAATGACAGTTGAGGTAATTTACATCCACTAAGATTTCAGTAACTTGATGCAATAGCCTTGGCAACACAGTTCCACCAAATGAAAAGCATCAAATTGCACAGAATGGGACTTGAAATCAATGGGTCTCCCCACTGACTTGGCTGGGAACTGTGCCAGAGTAAAAGGCTTCAGTTTCCATTACTTCCTTTGGTTAGGAGCTGCAGCTTTTAGAGCTCTTATTAAGCTAGGGAGTTGGTTTTCTTCTAGCAAATTTCTCTGACCAGTGCTGACAAACCTTGAGAAGAGTTCCAGCCCGTTAAAGTAGACCTACTTGGTATTATGTACCATATTACTAATTCTACACAGTCCTCCTCCTCTTTTCCATTCCCTTGCTCTTCTGTATTTGTGTTGCTCCTTCTTTGTGTCATAGTTTTAAACTTCCTCCCATTGCAGAAAATAATTTGCATGGGAAAAACCACTCAGTTAGGGGCTAGGGAGAGGGCTCATTGGCTAAAATGCTTTCTATACAACCAGGAGAACCTGAATTTGGATATATTATTCCACTGAAATTATGGATATACTGTTAAAAATCAGGTATTGTCCTTAGAAAAGCTTGGCAAGTTCCCTTTAACATACAAAGGCTCTCCTACACTCAGTAATACACAGGTGCCAAGCTTTAAGAGTTAGGTACAATATGTTGATGAGATGGTAACCCAAGAAAATGTTATCTAACAACAATAATACTTAAATGCTTACTTCTTAGTGTTACTGTAAAATAGCTACTGATTTTTTAAAGATACTTTTTATTGGGAACTTTAATGTATGAACATACTGCAAATTGGTCACATTCCCATCAGATCATCCTGTGAGCGAATGTCCCATAGCACCCCTTTCCACCTGTCACTCTTACATTGTTTCTACCCTCCTTCCACAATATCCCCTGAGTCCTGGAGGGGATGTTGTGAGTCGCCTTCAGGGTTGAGCTCTCACAGCAGCCTCTGATTTTCTACTTTGACGAGCATTGAGTCCTACCCTCATCGCCATCGAGAAAGTGCTCTGGCTAACAGTGAGAGCAGCACTCATTTAACCCACCACTTCCTCGGTAATGTTCATTATGCTCTTGTGAGTGTAGGAAGGGCTCAATTAAAATGGGTAAAATATAAAGAATTAGTGTTTTCACTCTCCCTTTACAGCATGGTGAAGATGGGACAAGATATTGGCTCTCACACTGTCACCAGTCTTAACTATAGGGAAAGACCAACCTCTCAGGTCTCAGGTCTTCAGTCTCCAACCTATGAAACACTCAATGGAATAGCAAATGGCTACTCACTTCGTTGATAATCTAATAAAAGCCCAGAACTCTTTCTCCTGTTACAGTGTACATGCATAATTAGTAGACATAATGGGAGAAAAGTGTGAAAAGGCCCAGGAAGGACATGGGTCGTTTACTCGGGCTCTCAGTGAAAGGAAGATGGTCACTGAAGAGAGCTATGTTCAGTGCTGAACACAAATTGAGAACCTGACAGTGTTTCTCAGGAGAGCTGAATGTTGGTTCTGTTGTAGTCTACTGCACTTTATCCATCGGGCCAGTCTGTCTAGTCAGTATCTCATTAAGAAGCTTAGCATTGTCGGAGTTCTCTTTCCCACACCAGAACTGAAAGTAGACAGCTGCCCACAATAAACAAGGAACATTGCTTTTTCCTGTATTGTACAATAGTGAAGCGTAATTTATTGACAATATTATTGCTGGTATAAATACTGAATCTTACAATGAACTGTTTATAGAGCCTGCTGCTTTCTTCTGAGCATTACCAAGCCTGCAGACTTTCTTTTGTTGTTAATAGAATTTGTTTTCTAAATCGGGATTTGTTAAATAGCAGGCTTTGTAGTCTAGATGACACAAGCCACCCACTTACTTCTCTGGTCCACATTTGTTTGGGTTTGGTTTTAATTATTTAACCCAATGAATGGCTGAATTTCAGCTTTTCTCTGCTTTTGTTTCTTATTTAAAGAAGTAGAAAAGATAGATTTCAATTTAAAGAATAGCGCTAAAGAATGGTTGCTAACTTCCCCTGCTTCTGAATGTCCCTTAAGGCCAACTGGGTCATGGTTTAGAGAAGGATCCCACCAAAATTCTCAAGCCAGTTTCACTATTAACTCCCCTTCCCTCATGACCTGCTATCCACCCGTGGAAACCCAGATGTAGGACTCAGCCCTACATAACCAGGATTGGTGGGGATTATAGCCATGGCTTTTGATTAATTGATTTGTTTGTGGTTGTTAATTTGTTTGTGATTATGACTACATTTCCAAAAAACTTCAAGCTACTTTTGATATCCTCAGTCACTTTTGGTATTTTTTTCCTTTTTCTCTTTGTCTATCTGACCTAATCCACACTCTGCTCCTGAGCTCAGTCTCCTGGTAATGATACCATTTTTACATGACCAGACCTGTCTAACGCTACATCTTGCCTAATCTGATGATGTCTTTCCCAGCTCTACTTAAGACATCTCTTAGATCAAGGTCCAGGCTCTTTAAAGGCAACCTGAGCCAAAGTCCATAAAGTAAGAACATTAGACTTTTCAACTCCTTATTATACTCCTTCATGTTATGAAGATCTATCTTTTTATGTGTGTTTTTATACTCTTCATGAACTACATAGAGTATTACTTTATGTAAATGTACTTAACCCTCTTGTAATTGTGTGTTTAATCAATAAAATATCTTGGAAAATCACTTGGAAATCAAGTGATACACTTACCTTTAGTTTACTCCAGCTGTTTTTGCTGCCAAAATGTGAAAATACCTCTGATTACTTCTATCATTTACCAGCTATCAATGAAGGTACAGATTTGTCTGATATTTTCACTTATAAAAAATAATGCAATGAGCACAGTTTCATATCTTTGTATATGAAAGTTTATACAGAATATATAACTAGCTATGAAATTGCTACATCTCACATAGATGTATCTTAAATAGTAGACATTGGCAAATCTTAAAAATGGTTGCAATAATTTATTCCCCATCAGCCACATAGGCGCATATCCCCACAACTTTACCAACACATAACATGTATGCTTTTACATAGTTATCTTTCTTCTAATAAATTTCCTTATTTTTAGTGTTAATTTGTAACTTTGTATATTTTTCATGAATATAATTGTCAATTACATATATTTCCATCCAAATGTCTGCTTCTAGCCTCTTTGTATTTTTAAAATTCCTTTAGATTATTAAACATAGTGTTTAAACTTTATAGGCATATTTTCAATAAAACACCATTAGGAAATTATCTGTTCCAATCTTATAATCTTTATTTAAAGTTTTGATTTTTATACTTAGACATTTTATCATTTGGAAGGCATTTTGTGAGTGGGGTCAAGTAGAGATTGAATTTTTAAAGACAATTTTGTCAAGAGCTCTTGTTAAGGTTTTTTTGCCCATTTATTGCCTGTATACTAACATTCCATTTGTGTGTGAGTAGGCTCTCCATCCTGTTTCATTTGCTTCTTCCTGCAGTTTGCCTTTTATGTCTTAGCAATGAGATCATATTGATAGATGCCGTATTGTTAAATGATCTTCGAAATCCCTAGATAAATCCTACTTTATTTAGCTCACTGGTATATTAAAGTAGCCACTATCTAATTTAGATTTCTTACACATATTCATATGGTAGGACTTGTTTTTAAAGCTTTGCTATCCAAATTGTGGTAGCATCAAAAAAATAAGATGGTGAAAACTGGCAAAGTTTTTTTTTTTTTTAAGGTTGTGTTATCCAAGCTAACCATGATAGCATACACCTTTAATCCCAGCATTTGAAAAAACAAGGTAGGAGGATTGCTGTGAATTCAAGGCCAGCCTGGAGCTACAGAGTGAGCTCTAGGTTAGCTTGGGTTAGAGAGAGATTCTACCTCAAAAACAAAACAAGGATTGTTTTCAGTTGCACAAAGATTTGATGAACATGTGCTTGTGAAACCTTATTGATCTTGTAGGTATAGGGCACATCTTTATTGTGATTTCTATAATGCTCTATTTTCAACCTAGCTTGCTTTTCTTTTTAAAAAAAAATTCAGCCACTTTGTGATTTAAAAAAAATATATTTCTTCTAGGTATTTGTATTCTCGGGCATAGAATAATTCATCTACTGGAACTAGTGATGTAGCTCAGTTAAGATTCACCAGAATCTATGTAAATGTCAAGCATGGTGACTCACACCTGTAATCCCAGCACTCAGGAGGCAGAAAACAGGCAGATGCGGGGGCTCCCTGACCAGTCAGCCTAGCGTAATTGGTGAGGTCCAGGACCACGAGAGGCCTTTTCTCAAAAACAGGTGGATGGTATAGTTTACCTGAGAGTAATACCCGGTATTGTCCTCTGGCCTCCATATTGTGCATCAACACACACATACACGGAGAAAGATGATTCGTGTGGTTTTCCTGTGGCTAAGTCACTTTCCCCATTTTGTTTTAATATTACTATTGTGACTTTTTTTGGCTTATGACAGGATCTCAGGCAGCCAAGACTGACTTTGAACTTCTGATCCTCCTTCCTCTGTCTCAAGTGCTGAGATTACAAGCATGCACCGCCATGCCTGGCCTCGGGAACTCAGCAGACAATGAATGATGAACAAGGGACTTTTTTTCTTTTTAATAATCATTAATGTCAATGTTTTTCAAAAAGCAACTCCTTAATAATTTATTTCATGTAATGCATAAATTATTAACTACTACATGATAGATTCTATTCCAAGTGATGGGGATTAAGAAAGAATGAATAAATGAATGAAGGTAGAGAATGAGATGAAGGGAAAGAAGAAAAGAGAAAAAAGAAACTAAATAGATCTTAGATCTCTAGGCTTTTTAAACATAGATAGACAAATACAGAAAGACTTAAATTTGTGGGATATTAGTAAGATATGAATGTTAATGGAAAAATGGGTCTAGGTGGGGAGGATCTGCTTCAACATGGGAGTGGCATTTGGATTGCAGCCTTAAGAGGGACAGTAGAGTTTTCATTGAGAAGATGAGCTTTGTACATAGATTCACAGGAAGCAGGAATGTTAGCCATGTTAAGTATGTGGGAAATGATGTTCCTGCCAGAGGAATAACCATGCAGAGCTGTAGGTAGCATGCCGAGCGCATCTAAGGATTGCAGAGAGGCCAGGGGAGACCAAGCAGAGCATGAGTCTAAGTAGAAACCCATTAAATTTCAATCCAAGAAGATCTAGTTTACAAACTTGAAGCAGATTAAACTCTGCATAAGAAAGACTCATGGGAGAATCCACCTTAGTAAGGCAGAAAGTGCCTAAGAAGGGACTCAAGAAAAGTGATGAAGAATGCTAGATTTTCTTTCAATGTGTGTATGTGTGCGGTGTGTACACGTGTGTGTGCATGTTCATATGTGTGTAAGAGGCACACCTGGGTACAGGTGTGTATGCACGTGCATGCGGAGGCCACCTGACGTCATCCCCCACCTTATTTATTCAGACAGGATCTCTCACTGAACCGAGAGCTCACAGATTCAGTGGGACAAGCTATCCAGCTTGCCCTATGGATCTCCTGTCTCCATGTCCTGAGTGCCGACATCACATGCACACACTCTCCACACCCAGCATTTATATCCAAACCTAGGCCTTCACATTTGCACAGCAAACACTTCACAACTGAGCCATCACCTCAAATAGATGAATAACATCAATTAATCCTTTTTTTCTGAACTTTTGTTTTTCACCCACTGAAGTGATGAAAGCTTGGTATGATGGCTATGGAAAGGAGGGGAATATGGTCCGTGTCTACACTAGTTTCTGGGGAAGCTTGTGATTTCTCTGTACCTTCCAGCTCCAGCCTCTGGCTGCTGGAAGATAGCTTCTTTTTTCTCTTTCTGACACAGAAATGAAACACATACTTCTCTCACTTTTTCATGTCCTGCCAAATTCTCCAGGCACAAGTCAGAGTGAGGAGCTGAAAAAGCAAGGTTATAATACATGTTTTGTTTGACCTCAGTATCTGTAAAGTTCAACAGGAGTTTGCAGTAAAAGGACCATCTCAGGGCTCCATTTCTTCTTCCAGGTACCTTCCATCACCCAGCCTGCCCTCTGCTCCTTGCTTCCCCTTTTATGGCCTCCCTATAGGTGCTGTCTCTAAAAACCAGTGGGTTTTTTTTGTACCACTTTCTTATGAAGAACAAGTCAACTTTCCTTTGGTGTCACCATTTATTTATTATTTATTTTATTTGTGGACCATGTATTTGCCTATCAAAAAGCCTATTGGGGGTTTGCGAAACAAATTATCTTCCTAAGAATTCTGTTTGTCAGATATTAAGATAATAATTTCTCTTTTCCAACATGTGTTCCAGAACCATTTTACAGTTCTTTTATTTACCTCAGTTGTCTGAAATGCTTTGATATTTCTGATACTGTTTTAGTGAAATAATGAAAAATTTCAGACTGTAAGTCTTATTATTTATATTTATATTACTTATGGAACTCGACAATGTCAAATTAAGAAACACAACTCAACCAATATATAATAACAAACAAAATCCAATACCTAGAATTTAAAAGCCAGTTTAGCTTGGTATCAATATCATATGAGTTTATAATCTGTCTACTTTCAAACCGTCCCTTACTGGCTGTGTGAATTTTGACAAGCTAGTTCACCTCTCTTCAGTTTCCCCATCTGTAATATCCAATATTAACATATAACTTTAACAAATAATGATAATACGTATCTTAATAAATTAGTTAATGCATATGCCTCTTACCCAGTAGGCAGTACCTACATGTGTTAGCTAAGATCCATATACCCCACACACATTATACCAAGAAGTGAAGCCAGCTGTGGTGGAGAGGCTGAGGGAGGGGAACTATATTTATGGTGCTCACATGGGAAGAACCATAACGTGTGAGGAGCCCAACCTTGTGCCTTAGATTAAAACCTGCAGTAAGACTCATATATATATTCCATAATGAATTACATTATTTAGTGGGCAAACAATGAGTTGTTATCCCCAATTCCCCAATGCCCCCCCTCCCCATCCCCAATCAGCTAGATATCCTCCTCTGTGGGTCGTCTGGATCAGTCCTTGTGGCAGGGGACCATGGATAGCCTAGTACTCAGCCTGGTTCTCCTGGCCCAAGTATGTTGTTACTGAGAGGTGCCATGCCTCTGGATAGTCTCCCCTACCACGGCTCTTACAATCTTTCCGCCCCCTCTTCTGCTCAGTTCCCTGAGTCGTGGTGGGTGAGTATTAAGGTTGCTTTAATGTTGTGAGCTTAGGGGTCTTTGTGTCGAAAATTGTTGGTTTCTGTCACCCTGGCTTATCCTGTGTTGATTGAATGGCTGTGGCTGTGGGTCCCTTTCCCGTCATTCTCTGCAGGGCTCCATATGGATGGATCCTCCACAATATGACTGTGGTGGCTCATCTCTTGCCAGGATCTTAGCTATCTGCCTATGGTCAGATGGTAGGATTAGATGGGCCACAGCTCTCTCACTGTATCCTCAAAAATATAAACACAGTCTCCATCTGAGAGTGAGATCAGTACAGGTTAATAAATAGACACAATTCTGGATTACCTAGATTCTATTTTTAGTAGCCTCCCCGTCAATCACTCCCATATTGCATCTTTTCTTATGAGCCCAAGAGTATGGGATCCGGTGCCTATTGCCCTGAATCCCCAGTTCCAGTCAAGGCATCCCCCTCACTAAGTGGAATATTTGGCTGAATCTAAAAGCTGTTGATTGTCTCCCCCAGGCCCAGGTTTCTCCATTGCACGAGTGCTCCTTTCTTGGTTCGCTGTTCTCTCCCAGTAGGAGGTGTGGTCAGCCTACTCATGGCTGCAGACTGTGTTTCATGCCAGTGGTCTCTGTTTACTCCAGCTGTTGTTGATCAGCTTCCCATGGCAGCTTGTGCAGTGCCTTCCAGCACTGCACTAACTGGCATCTGGGGGCTGGTTACCATTCCGGACCTTGAAGGGTCTCCCGATGCTAATCGGTGGCATTCTGTGGTTTCTTCGGCAACAGGGTTTGCCTCAGGCCTGGGGAGGGCACTCAAGAGCTTTGACAGAATTCTGTCTTGTTTTTGGAACCTCATGGGTCACTTTGGTCAACAGCTCCGTGAGGGAAGGAACCAGTGGCTGGGACCAGGGGTTGTCAGACTGATCAATTATTCACAGGCTTAGACTCTCTTCCCTACTACTCATGGCCTCTCTTGCCCGTCAACGCCCACTACTTGCACAATAGGTTACAGTATTCTCGTGAGGATTTTACATTGTTTAGCCTAATTTGGTTTAGCCTCATGCTTAAACCATTCTCCTCCCCCATCCCTTACCACAATTTGTTAATGTGGTGAATTATATTTATAGACTTGCATATATCAAACCATCCCTGCATCCCTGGGATGAAGCCGACTTGGTCAGGGTGAATTATAGTCTTGATGTGGGTTTATATTCGATTTGCTAGGTCTTTGTTTAGGATTTTTTGTGTCCAAGTTCATCAGGGATATGGGTCTATAGTTTTTTGTTACGTCCTCGCCTGGTTTGGGAATTAGGGCAATGGTAGCTTCATAGAAGGAGTTTGGGAGGCTACCCTCTTTTTCAATGCCCCTGATAAGCTTCAAAAAGAGAGGTTTCGGTTTATGATGAAAGTTTGGTAGAATTTGGCTGAGAAACCATCTGGACTTGGGCTGCAGAGGAGAATCCCCGGTGGGCAGGAGGGAAAGAAATATGAAAGAAAACAACAACTACAACAGTAACAAAAAAGTTAAAAGGCAATAAACCTGCAAGGGGGCGGGGCACAGCAGGAGGCGGGCAGATCCTCAGATGAGGTGGAGGCCAGGGGTAGGGGATGCAGATTATAAACCCCAGTGGGCAGGTAGGAGAAGAAAAAGGAAGAAAAAAAAGTTAAAAGGAAATAAACCAGCAAGTGGCTTGGCGAGGCACAGCGGGGGTGGGGCAGACCTGTATGGAGGGGGGGCGGGGCTTCTGAGGATAAGCCCCGGTGGGCTGGTAGGGGAAGAAAAAGGCAAAAAAAATTTTAAAGGAAATAAACCAGCAAGGTGAGGTGCGGTGGGGGGTTTTGGCAGGGAGCAGAGGCATGGAAGCTGGGGCAGGGCTTCAGAGCATAAACCCCATGGGCGGGTAGGAGAAGGAAAATGGAAAAAAAAGAAAAAAAGTGAAAAACAAATAAACCAGCAAGGGGGCGAGGTGAGACCGGGAGGCCAGGGGCAGGGCTTTGGAGGATAAACCCCATGGGCGGGTGGGATTAACAAAAATAAATAAATAAAAAGAAAAAAAAAGGATAGAAAAAAAAAGAGTTGAAAAGGAAAGACCCACAAGGGCCAGGGAGAGAAGGGAAAAACGGGAGGCGCAGGGTGGGGAGGGACCCTGGCAGAGGCCTCTGGAAAGCCACAGGCAGCAGGCTGGCTGAGGCCGCTCTGGTGCTGGGGCTGCCAGCTCAGACGACTCACTGCCTCCTGCAAGCTGGTCCTCATTGGCATCTTCCATTGCTGAGTATCCTGTGCTGGAAGCTGTCTGGAGCTCAGAGCGTGGCCTCAGCTTATGTCCATGACCTGGATCCCTGCTGAAAACCCTGACCCTTGTTCCCAGAGTGACACAGTGTGTCTGCTAGTCAGCCATCTTGATCCGGCTAAACTGCTGTAAGACTCTTTTGGTGGAAAATCAGATGCAAAATATCTAAAAAAAATTTTAAATGTTAGTGAACTCCTTGTTGCCAGGAACTCAGATGGCTCATGTTTTACTCTGCATAGTAGCTAACAAGTTAGCCTATCACAACTTTATGGACATAAACAAATGTGACGAATTTTAACAGGGAAAAACAATTTTGTTACTCATGTTAAAGTAAGCACACAACCCATGGTCGTGTCAGTTTTCCTTGTCCTCAAGGTGACAGGAAATAGCCTATGTGGACTCTGTATACAGTTGGTTTGCACAACATCAGTGAACCTCAAGTTTAGAAAATCTCAATTTTGATTTTTAATAGATTTTAACATTTTTACACTATTTATCTGCAAGCAGAAAGAGATAGAAAAGAGACAGAGATAGAAAGAATGGGCAGGCCAGGAAGGGCCTCCAGCTTCTGCAAACAAACTCCAGGTGCATGCCCCACTTTGTGCATCTAGTTTTATGTGGGTACTGGGGAATCAAACCCGGGTCATTAAGCTTTGAAGGCAAGCACCTTAACTGCTCAGCCATCTCTCCAGCCCAGGAAACCTCAATTTTTATAATGGATATAAGTAATTCCACCTAGTCATTGAACATCTCTATTATACTAGGTATAGAGAAAGCTGCTCTTGCTCCAGAAGAAAGTGCTGTGTTAATCATCCTATGTGGTCCACACATTCTTGAAAAGATGGTCCACAACAAAAACTGTCAGCATCACAGCTGACAAACTACATGGAATCATAGCCCCTTGGAGACTTGTGTACCACCATGTCAGAGAGGAAATATATTGTCCAATGTTAGCTGGATTCAGAGGAATACAGCTAATTTTATGGATGGATAGACAATCATGAGAGGAATAAGAAAGGAACATGATAAATAGTACTTGCTTTCCGGAAGCTTACAGACTAGAGGTGGTGACTACATTAAATAGAATAATCTTAAAATGTACATTGCAATTTTGCTAAATTGTATCAGAATAAATGAATAACATTTATGAAATTTTATATTAGGGGGCTTAATCTCTTTATGAAATCAAAGGCATTGTCACCAAGGAATTCACATTAGAAAACATCCTAACAGCATAGTAGGAGCGATTACATTTAATAGGAGATGCAGTTTTCTGGGTAGAAGGGAAACCCTGCGGACTGGAGGAACACTATTATGGGGCCAGAGTACATTCTGGACTTGATCTGGATGGCAGATCAAGGCACAGGGAGAATAAGAAAGAGACCGACCTCATTATATTTTCATTAAAGGGTCTCATCTGCCTTGGTTGTATAAGGAATAGGCTACAGGACAGTATGTGGGTATGGATAGTGCCAACCGCTAAGGGCAAGCATGCACTGCTTAAGGACAGTGGCAGGGGAAATGAGAAAAATGAACAGTTTTAAGGATATTTATGCAATATAGTTCTCAGCCCTAGCTGGTTGATTTGATTTAGAGGTAGAGGGAGAAAGCTTCAGATGATTCTTGGGTGTCTGGAACGACCAACTGCGCCGGCAGAGTGCCTAGAAAGAATTAACTTGTCTTTTGGGATTTATCTTGTAAATTCACTTCTATTTCGGTGACAGCAAGCATTTTAAATACATTCACATGGGGAACCTGATTCTCTCTAGAGCTCTCAAAGCTAATTTTGGTGCAAATCAAAGATGGACTGTGGGGAACAACCATGTCACACATTGCTTCTACCCTCAATGTGAAGCTCTTTCTGCTTGAAATTTTAGAAGGAAGGCTTTCATGCTACTAAGATTTTTCCCTCAATTTTTCTGACCAGCATGACTACTTTCAATCACAATTTAAATATGGCCATAATACTATTAATCAATGCTCTGTGTATAATTATAATTAGGCTTATGTTCTTTTTCGCCTATTTTCCTACTGCCCTCAGGTATGTCAGATATTTATTGGGCCTGATGCTCCCAATAAACAAACTAGTCCTTACAGTTAAGGAACCATTAGAAGCATCTTTTTTTGAGTATTTAAAATGTAGTTAGTTGACCAAAATTAGCATAAGAAAATATACATTTCATGTACTAAAATCCTCCAGAGCAGAAGAGGATTCAGACAACTCTGGGTACAAAAGATGACGTGAAGGTTCAGTCTCGCTGTTCCTGCTTTCTGGTGTTCTTACCTCTTTCATCTTTCTCCATGAAGGAGGAAAGGAAGCCATCAGCAGTTGTTGGCTGACCTGTCCCCTTAGATTTGCCACTAGACAAGTGTGGCTTCGCATCATGGAAACAAGGAGACTGTGTGAATCCTGTACTCAACTCTGACCTGACCTCTGTGGCCACACGTTGGCAATTTGACTGTCCCACCTCAGTCACCTGTTTGCCTTGGCTAATCTGACCTGAATTATTTCTGGAACTGCACAGTAAGCAAGGAAGATGATTCCAGAACATGGGGAAGAGAAAAAGGACGGGCATGCCGACTAACTAACAGACAATAAATAAATTAGGATAGCGCTAAAACACCATAGAATTATTTCAATAAGGGCAAAGGTTGAATTACAAAGCTGAAGGACTAAAGATATATAAATGTGAGATGAAGGAAAGGCAAGCTTGCAGTGATGCCTGTGAAAGATGGAAAGAGCATAGATTGTTACTTGTCCACAGGTGACAAAGTTTTATAAACAAGAAAATTTAAAGATGAATAAAAAGTATATATACAACCTGGAATGGCGATTGAAGTTTGCTAGTTTACTACCCTTGAATTAAATCCATGTATCTGGGATAGGGCTGAAAGGAACTATGCAGAAGAGGGGGCGGAAAGATTGTGAGAGCCGTGGTGGGGGAGACTATCCAGAGGCATGGCCAGGAGAACCTGGCTGAATACTAGGATATCCATGGTCCCCTGTCACAAAGTCTGATCCAGACGACCCATGGAGGAGGTTATCCAGCGGAGTGGGGAGGGGAGGGCAGCAGGAAATTGGGGATAACAACTCATTGTTTGCCCACTAAATATTGTAACTCATTATGGACAATAAAAAAAAATAAAAGGCATCAGAAGAGTTCTACAAAGATGGTAATGAGCAGAAAACAAAATACGAAACCAGTAAATAGGCGTGCACTGCTTTCTTTCTGCAAAGCAGGCCTGTAAGGAGCGTAAGAGATGTAAAATTTTTTGATATGAAATGATAAATTTGGTCATATATATGTATATATATATGACTTAAATTCATCATTCAGAGAAAAGTGGCTGTTTTTCTCTTTGCCTTGTACTCAAGAGAAGACAGAAGCTCAAACTGACACAGTTACTAAGTGATGGAATAAATTTCCAACCTTCTCAGAGACTTAAGATAGAATTCCTTCTCCTAGTTGTTTCGCTGGTGGGGACACTACCACTCAGAAGCAGAGTGGTCAGCTGACAGACTGACAGGCAGGCTTCTCAGAGAGAAATCCCATGTTGTAAGAATTTGAATCTCCAGAGACAGTGTAGCTCCCCCCTCGTTGGTCACAGAAGTAAATGATGACTACTGAGGAGATTCAAACCTCATGCAAGTCAGAGAAGTGACTGTTGAGTGCTCAGTGCTAAAGGAGACAGCCCATCAGCCCCACCCCAAGACATAAGGACACTGAGGAAGAGGGCACAGAACGAATGCTAGAGCCAGACCACTATGACCACAGGCACCCTTGCCAAGCTCCTCCCTAGCTCTGCCCTAGTCAGGGCTTTGCCCCGCCTGCAGCAAAATTCTAAATTCTTAGCTGGCCAGAAGCCAGTGGCTTTTTTCCAACTTGGCTCTGGATGAACATGGGTGAGAGGCGGTGAGTGCCCCTTCCCTCTACAATGGGATCATGGGTCTTATTGTTTGATTTTTAATTAGAAGTATGGATCTATGTTTTATCCCCTTTTCTGGTGATTTTTTTATGAGGTGATCAGACCACGTGGTAATGGGCTGCATCTTTTTTTACTCCCTCACCTTTCCCCACTGGGATAAATTTGAATAAAGCATATGGTATTTGTTTTTTTAAAAAAAAGCCAGAGCGTGAGGAGTGCTTCAGAATGGTGGCTTTCAGGCATGAAGTGGCTGCTGTGTCAATGACCTCACAGAGGCTCTCCATACCTGCGTGATACTGGGCCTGTCAAGGTTCGGTCATGTGTGATGGAGGAAGGGCAAAAGAAACACTGGAAATAAAGAGGACATCAAAATAGAAGAACGACTCAGAAGTTCAGTGGGAAGGGTCAGGAGAGATGGCTCAACAGTTAAAGGCACTTGCCTGCAAAGCCTAATGTCCCGGGTTTGGTTCCACAGTACCCACATAAAGCCAGATGCACATAGTGGTGTATGTATCTGGAGTTTGCAGTGGCTAGAGGCTCTGGTGCCCATGTGTTCTCTCTCTCTCTCTCTCTCTCTCTTTCTCTCTCTCTTTCTCTCTCTCTCTCTATCTCTCTGCCACTCTCTCACCCTCTCTCTCCTTGCAAATAAATAAAATAAATATTAAAAAATAAAGATGGAGGGGGAGAACAAAACAAAGTAAAGGGAAGGAACTATGATCAAGGTGTACTGTGTAGATGTAACAAAATGGTCAATAAATTTTTTTATAAAGAGCATAATAGACTAAAACATTGAGTGAATGTATATTGGTGGTTATTTGTGTACACACTTAATTGCCAATTATCAGTATATGGACTTTATTTGGGGAAATCTACCCTATATCTTATTTAACCTGGCATTGCCATCATCCATAGAAGATTGCTGGGCACTGTGCCTTCAGTGAATAAAAGCTAGAGATGTGCTATTCATCCAAGTTTTCACTTGGCATGACCATGGAAATACGATATTGATATAATTTCCAGTTATCTGCAATTTGAATCATTGTCTTCCACTATTATCAACTAATCATTTGTTTTAGCCAGAATTATGAAAATCGGAGCTTGCAAATATGTAACATTTAAAAGCATATGGTTCTAGCAAGTTTATGGATAGACATTGTTGAATCAATGGGGGAGGGTAAAGAGGAGGGATGAATATAACAACAAAGAAAAATGATGTACATTCATGCAAGTGCCAAAATAAAACACATTACTTTGTATGCTAACTTTAAAAATTATATATGTGTGTGGACTAGAGAGATGGCTCAGTGGTTAAGGCACTTGCCTCCAGTGCCTAAGGCCCGGGTTCAATTCCCCAGGACCCACATAAGCTAGACCCACAAGGTGGTGGCCCTGGTGCATTCTCTCTCTCTCTCTTTTTTTTCTCTCTCTCTCTCTCACTCACTCTCTCTGCTTGAAAATGAATAAATAAAATATTTTAAAAATTATATATGTGTGTGTACATATATATGTACAAGTGTATATATATATATATATATATATATATATATATATATATATATATATATAAAATCTAGGTCAAAATGGAATTGCACAAGTGAATTTAGATTCAAGAACTGAGGATATAGCTCAGTTGTTAGAGGGATTGCTTAGTGTGCAGGAAACGGAAGCCCTGGGTTCTGATGATCCCCACCACCATATAAAATCAGGTATGGTGGTCCAAGAAAGTAACCCAAGCACTCAGGAAATAAAGGCAAAGGATCAGAAGTTCAAGGTCATCCTTGAATACAAATGGTCTGAAAACAAATTCAATTCAAATTTAATTTATCATATTAAATGCATGTCCAATAAGTTTGTTTTCAAATCTTTCACGTAGATTAAGAAAGTCTGACTGAAATTATCTTTTTTTTGTTAGAAAGTAGTTTTGAGAATAAAGAAATATGTAAGTCATATAAATGCTATGCAGAACTTTTAAGTTTGAGACTCTTGGTGGGTTTTACCAATTTACCTACTAAAATTTGCTCATTCTGATCTCTACTCCCTTACCTAGGAGGACATATTCATTTGGTGCAAAAATTCCCCCAAAGCACTGTCTGAACTCCTCTGGAATCAGTTGAGTGGGCGATGTGCTGCTTTGCAACAGAAAACCTTTGTTTTACATAATAAATTTAAAAGTTGAGAAATCACACTGTTGGCAGTTATCAAAAGTGATGATTTTAATAATATTAATACTTTTCCTGTAGCTATCATACCATGTCATAGCTTCTTGTAATTTACCATAGGAGAAGGCATGCCTACCACCTGGGATTTTCAAACAAATGTTACATTGCTTAGGTAGTGTACATTTGGAGCTTTAGCCAACCACATTACAGAAAGCTATCTTTAAATATTAAATCAAGCTAATTTAATCTAGATAAAATTTCAGCATTTTAAAATATAGCAACCTTTAAAAAATAATACCCTACACATTAGCAAACAATCTGAGTCCTGTTTCCTTTATGCGGTCATAAAATGATGTATGTCAGGGCTTTAACAAACCTGCCCTTGTAGACCCATAAATGGGAGGCACCAGAGAACGAAGCCTCCATGATGGCTGTGCGTGTGACTCACAGTGCTGAAAGGGCTCACTGTTTTGCTCCAGTTCTTTATGGACATCCTTAAAACTTGATTTCTGCATTTTTTCCCCTTTCCCAAGAGAACAAACAAGCTATAGTTTGTGCCAATGGGAACCCCAAGCATTTTTGTTAATGTTTACTCAGTAACAGTCTGAGCTCTGTATGGCTGCTTTATTCACAGTTCAGTGTGTATCTGCAATTTCCTGTTCGCCATCTGGGGAAGCCAGATGTAACTCTTATGAAAAGACACGCCAAAGTCCCATCTCTGTTTCGTTATTGCAGACATAAACAAAGAAGTGAATCTAGGGTATGCTTTCTGGCTGTAATACAGGGAAGTTATATCTACATAACACACACAGCTATGTAAGTTCATTTGCTTTTAGGAGAATTTATATTCTACACAGTTTTTTAAAATCAATATCATATTTATTTTGGCTGATAAGCCTTTATTATTTTTAATTGAGAACTTTATTGAATGAAAATCTTACATGTTGGTTATATGTCCATTGGATTATACTCTTATATTTCCTCTCCCCAACCACCTTTCCACTGAGGACCCTTCTCAAAAAAGATAATATGCTCTTATATCTTGAAGATAATTCTCTTTGAAACTGGAAGTTTCTTCTATGAGGTGATATTACTCAGTGTCCAGCCCATCACCTTCCTTGGGTTTCTGTTTGTTTGGGGGTGTGTGTTGGGGGAGGGGAGATGTTCAGTCCTCTGAGTAAAGGCCCACACATGCCACGGCTCCCACGTGGTAGTCAGAAGACAATGTCTAATGTCAGTCCTTGCATAAACTTGAAGCTGGAAGATAAAATGGTAGAGAGGTTAAAAAATTTAATTCATTTCTTCTCCCAAAAACTATTTTCTTTTAACCGGCAAGAGTTCATTTTCTAAGTTGTAGTCCCTTAGTATGCTTTTCTTTCAGTATTTCTATTAAAAATACTGTCTCGTTTTCAATTTTGAATCATTCAATGATGAGTTGTGAGAACTATTGTTTTCCTCTGGAACATACCTCAGGGTAAAGTAGCCAAAGGCTCTTTAATCTAAACAAGTTATGTAAAAGCAGAGATGTCAGAAAAAAGATGGGCCTCCTAATCCACAGCAGAATTGCACTTGCTTTGATATTGTTATTTCAGTATTTTCAAATAAAAATAAATTGGCTTTGCCTTTTGAAATTTTATTTAAGTGCAGATTGGCAGTACTTTAAAGATAAAAGAACAAATAATTCTTGTTTCTTGAATCTTTCTCATGTTCCAATATGCTTTGCACTGAGCAGAATACAAAACATTGATGCTAACGTCTGTTTAAGCCAAGAGACAGAAATCTGTTGGGGATCAGAACATATCAGCAAGTTGGTTAGTTTCTACAGATTTTCTGGTAAAGAAAAGACAATCATGAGAGGCTGCCATCAGAGAAAGACCTGAGGAGGAGGGAGTGCTGTGGTCAGACACTGAAAGATGAGCATCACTGCTAGGGATCTAGAAGGAAGAGAAGACATCTCATGCCCAAAGCAGGGTAAGAAAGGGCAAAGTCAAATGAAACAAAAGCCAGAGCTTGTTTGAACTAAGGACCATCCAATGGTCAGAATGTGTTTTGATGGCTTCTTGGTATCTATTAGAAGCAAAAGACTTTCTCTACCTGGATTCCTACCCTGTGCATTCATGTTTTCCATGAATATTGGTCAGCACTTTTGTCAGTTGGCAAATACTTTAAAAAGTACAATAAACATACTTACATTTAGATAGGAGTCTCTATCAGAAATAAAGGCTACACACTCATGCAAATCTGTGAAGAGAGATTTGTAAGGGTCCAACAAGGATCTCATGGAAATTAAGGGCATGTAATCAAAATACAGGTAGGACTAAGGCCAAATTGCTTTAGTAAGATTCAGTAATAAGAAAGAGCCATATTAGACCTCATCAGTCAACATTTGATGTTCATGATAAAATAATTGTTATCTGAGGAGTCAAAGATCTGGATTGGGGCTGGAGAGATGGCTCAGTGGTTAAGGTATGTGCCTGCAGAGCCTATCAACCTGGGTTTGATTCCTCAGTACCCACATAAAGCCAGATGCACAAAGTGGTGCATGTATCTGGAATTTGTTTGCAGTGGTAGAGGCTCTGGCATGCCCATTCTCTCTCTCTCCCTCTCTTTTTCTTTCTCTCTCTCTCCTTGCATATAAATGAATAAATATGTTTTTTAAAAAAAGATCTGGATTAGTTCTCTGATTTCCTTACCATTCTGTGGTCATCTTGCTCAACAAATAGGTCCTTTGTCCTTATAAATGGGATACCAATTGCTCTTATCTAAAAAGGTAGATAAGTTTATCACACTCTCCAAGGCTCAGGCAACATACTGGAGGAGGGGGCAGAGAGAATATAAGAGCCAGGGGATGGAGAGGATGCTATGGAATGATTTCTTCTGACATGACATGGCTGTGATCCTCATGAACTCACAGCAGCAGAGGGGCCTGCACAAGACTGAGTCCATCAACATCCCATCATAAATTCTGCAGAATGAAGAGTCATGTTCCAGTCATAACTACCCACTTATGTTCAGGCAAAAATTCAGGGGAGGGTAATTGTGGGTGAATATGATCAAAATATATGATATATATATATATATCTACAAAATTATCTAAAATAAACTAATTAAAAATAAAAGTTAGAAGTGGTATATGAAAGTGCTATGTAAGCCTGAAAAAATAGCAAGTACCATTAGAATCATCTAAGATCTTTAGTCCCTTGTTAAGATTTTTAGATGAAACGAAATGATAAAATCTCCAATGTACACTCATCTGAAAAATAAAGCAGTTTTTGTAATCAATAGCCATAATGATCAAGGTTTTCTTTTTACATGTATGTCCAGTTCATGAAATCCAAGCACCAAGCAAAGCTATTTTAGCATTCACTGTTTCTTTATAATGGATTCAATAGCAGTCCATGTCCCTGGATAAAACACTGAAAACCCTCATCAAACTACTAGCCACTCCAGAAATAAAGTCCTGTACCAGTGACTTCAAATCAATTTTGATTTAATCATTTGGAGCCCAGTCTCAGGGAACTGTCAAAGTTGTTAGTTTTATTTAGTTACAATACCTGTGCTCCCAATGGTGAGGACTGACAATGGCAGAAAGCTTGTAGATTGTGAATAATGTATTGTTTGCTTCATTTTCTCTCCCCTTTTTTTAACCTCAACAAACTAATCTTTATATTTCTGACTCTCTGGGACTGTAACACAGGGAGAGGGGACAGAAAAGCAAGCAAGAAAATGCTGGCATGTTTATGTAGTTGGTAGTCATAGGCTGTCTCTGTTCTCAGGAGCTTTTTGTTTACATACTCTATTGATTCAGGCACTTTCTGCTGGAGCTTTCTGGCCTTTCTAGAGGATTCTATTGGACAAGGGCTAGAATCACCTTGATCCAGCTCTCTTACACAATGGACCAGAAACATCTATGTAAGATTTTGACCTAGTGAACTTTTGAAGTGCAGGTTACTCAACCCAGTCTAGCCTGCTGCAAGATTAACCTTCCAGGTTGTGGGCTATCTCTCACCTCTGAGATTTTCCATATGGAAGTCAGCCCCCAAACGCTTCATCCCTTTCTCCAACATCAGAAATCACTATGAATATTTGGGAACAGCACAAATGTAACAGCCCTCTCCTCCCTTCCTCTCTCTCAGAAGTGAAAAGGAGAGGGTGGGTAAAAAAGGAAGGGACGGAGGGGAAGAAAGGGAGGGAAGGGGGAGTGAGGGAGGAAGGAAACTTGAAACCTTCTCCTTGGATTCTCCCTTTCCTTCACTGTTTAAGACCCTTGATACATGAAAGGTCTACATCCAGCCTCTCTTTAAACAGAGTTTCACAACTTTCAGCAGTATATTTATGTTGCAGACTGCATTAATACTGATACCTCAGGCTTTTGACCAAAACTTCTTTTAACAAAAATATATATTTACTTTATAGAACCACTTTAAAAAAATGAAAATTAAAAAAAAACCACAAAACAGAGAGGCATTTTTGGCCTCTTTTTTTTAATGTAGAAACTTTGTATGGACACATCACGTGTTGGTCTTACTCCCTTCCTCCCTGCCCCTATTATACTGAGGGCCTCTCCCAGTGGGGTTACTGGTATTCATCATGGAGTTATGGGTTATGAGTTGTGAGAGCAACAGTCAGTCATGGGGGGGACGTGCCTCAGGATGTTCCTTCCCAACTTGTGTCTCTTACAATCCCCCTCACCTTCTGCAATATACCCTGAGCTTTGGAGTGTGTATTAATAGTCTACTTTAGAGTTAAGCTCTCAGCAGTTTCTGGAATTCTGCTTTGATACGTTTTGAATGTCCTCAGTGTCTATGGCCATCACCCTGGTGCAGGTTCAAGCTCGCTTTGAGAACAGCACTCTTGCTCATCTCTTCAATCTTCCGTGGTTTCACCTGGACCCTGGTGGATGTGTAAAAGGTAGCTCATCTCATGATAGGGAGTCAGCTATCTTTTTTGTCATATTGAGAGATTTTGGATGTCCCTAATTTTCACTGTCTTCTACAAAAGAAAAACATTCTTCAACAGAGAGAACAACAAAGGTTAAAGGAAATAAGCATAGTTAATTAAGAGAGATTTTGATAGGTATAGCCTCTCTTTTGGCCAAAGACTAGTTGGAGCTTCTCACTGGAGTCCATGACCCTCATCCCCATTGGATTTTGACTTGGTTCCCAGTATCAACTGTGAGTTCCTTCCCACTGAGAGAGCCTCTTAGCCAGAGAGCCAATGGTTACCACCTAGGCTGGGTGCCATTATTGCACAGGTGTGTACATCTTGTCCGGCTGGTTGATTTCATATAGCAGTGTCCTCTGTCTGTCCTCTTTATCATTAACTAACACTAACAAATTATTCAAAGGTATTTCCATTAAACCACCCACAGATGGATAATGATAAATGAACTACAACCAAGGTAGTTTTAAAAATCCAGGCTTCTTGGTATGACTTTCACATTACAATCAATGAAACAGTACACTTTGTCTTTAAGTAACAAAAAATGTACTAAATACTAGAACAAGACTATTGAGCTTACTCAATTGATAATTATCTATTTATCAAATTATATACATTTTTAATGTTGTTTTCAAGGTTTGGCCCAGGCTGACCTGGCACTCACTCTGTGGTCCCAAGCTGGCCTCAAACCCACAGATCTTCCTACCTCTGCTTTCCGAGTGCTGGGATTAAAGGCATGTACCACCATATCCAGCTTCAAATTTTTAAATCTTTAAAACTCTCATTAAAATATATTTGACACTCAGGAGGCAGAGAAGAATCGCTATGAGTTTACCAGCCTGAAACTACATAGTGAATTCCAGGTCAGCCTGGGCTAGGAAAAAAAAAAAAGGTAAATTTCATAACCTGAGCTGATGACTCAGCAGATAAGGCACTTGCCTGAAGAGCCAAGCAACCCATGTTTCATTTCCTAGTACCTATGTAAAACCAGCTACACAAAGTGGTGCCTGCATCTGGAGGCCCTGACAGCCCCATTCTCTCTGTCTCTCTTCTATCTCTCTCTACTTGCGCATAAATAATTATTTTAAAAATAATTTTATAAACTACTCTTTCTCTTTTACCTTAAAGTAATACCATTTATTCCATAAACCTTAATAGTAAGTAATAATTAAACATGCTACCCATTTGAAAGCACACGCTAATACTAGTAATACTGAGTATTTGGTAGTAGGAGAATTTGCGAGGTAAATTACTTGGAAAGAAGTCCTAAACTAACCTTTAAAAGTCCTTATAAGATTTTTTTCTTAGTGTTTATAACATACTATGGCATACTAGATACAGGAATCACTAATAATTGTTGTGCATTAAATATCCGTAATAATGGGTAGAACATCATTATTTTCTGCTTACTGTTTATTCCAAGATGGCTTTCTGAGATGATGATAATGAATTCCTTATAATGGGAGCAGAAGTGGAGTCAGATTCTCCTAAAAAGTAGAATATGGAACACATAGAACTCTTAGTTTTCTTCCAACTCACATATTTCAACATGTTCAGTGATTCCTGAGGGTGACTCAGAAATCGTGCTTTTATTTATGGGTTTGAAAGGCCAGCCTTCTATTTAAATATATTATCTGATGATCAAAGATGTTGCCTCTGTTCTTTGAAGAAATGATAAAGTCTATGCTGAGTGTACTTTTCAGATTTATTACCTAGCAAATTATTTCAGGACTTAAAAATAGTCTTATATTAAAATTTGCCACATGACACTTAGAATGAGGTAGCTCATTGGGGATAAATAAATATTTATTTAAATGCATCTATGTTACACTGAATAGCCACACTTGAACACCTGCATATTTATTCAGAATTACCCTAAATATTCAAATTACTGAATAGCTTGTGTTTAGGTAAATACTTGGGCTTAAAGATAAGTGTAATTAAATGAAATATGTATTTACATAGTTTAAAATGGCAACATAAAACAAATTTAAAATGAAAAAATTTAATGGGTCTCCATTATTTCTGAAGGTAAGGTGTTTTAGGAGAAAGGTGAAAACTAATCATGAGAACAATAGTATAGTTTTAGGATCCACATAAATAGTATAGTTTTAGGATCCCTGCAGACATCAGCTGTCCAACCACAGCGTCCCTCTGGCAGAGTGTGTGCTCGCTCATTGGCAGGAGAGAACTCCAGATGTCTTCCTCCAGACCTCGAAGGAAAGTAATTACCCATAACAATGGGATACACATGGTGACAGCACAGGTCTTGAAGTTTTGAGAAATAAAGTAGTAGGATGCTGTATCCATTACTTTTTTGTTGCTGTGAACAACTACTCTACCAGAAGCCATTTATGGTAGGAAAAAAGGCTTAATAAGACCTAAGAGTTCCAGAGACTTAGAGTCTGTTTTGCTTGGGAAAGTATGGCAGGAGCAGGAAGCCATGTCCATCAGCAAAGAGAGAAAGAACAGCCTGGGGGCTTGGCTGTTACACCTCAAGGCTCTACCCTCATTTACACTCTTCAGGTGTGTCAGCAGCAAAGGCTCCACCTCCTGAAGGTTCCCTGCTTGTACTTTCCAGAATAGCACCACCAACCGAAGATGAATCATGCAAGCACACGCTCCTAGGAGGTGTTTCATATCAAACTGTCCCAGACACTGTCTCCAGTTGACCTGCTCCTTGGGTGCTCTCCTGCCTCTTCAGGGCTAGCATTAATCTGTTGGGGACAAAAGCTATGTTGGTAGAGAAAAAATCTGGTATATTAATTGGGTATATCTGCTCCTGTTCTGCCAGAGACATCTGTGCTCTAGTTCACTGGTTTGGCCATACAAAAGCTCAAGTCTCAATTTCATTTCTAAAAAAGATACTGTGTCTCTCTGACTTCTTATATAATTAGCCATTCTCAGTGCTTCATAATGACCTTATCCTGTTTTCCTTTTTCTGTCATGGCATTTATCACCAAGGCAGTGTATGTGCGTGTGCCCAAATCTGTATGTATGCTTATCTTTATACACACATATATATGTATGCATTCCCATAGTTCCTGTCTCTCAGCTATGTATGTCGGATTTCTAGCACACAACTCTGCCAGAGGGACGCTGTGGTTGGACAGCTGATGTCCGCAGGGTTTTATGTGTAGTTAGTGGATCCTAAAACTATCCTGTTGTTCTCATGGTTAGTTTTCACCTTTTCCCTCCATGTTGTCCAGCTTAATCCTGATCACTTGCTTGGATAATCATTGTGCTCAAGATACATCAACTGAATAACTTTCCTGTTTGCTTTTGCTGTTCTTTTAGAACTTTTGTGCAAATATATCAGTGTGCTACTACTCCTTTTCACAATCATTGAAGGGTTAAACACACCTGACTTTAGCTTATGTTATAGCCTAAAAGCTACTGTATTTTTTAATTTAAAAAAACGGTGTGTATGTGGTGTGTGTGTGTGTGATATGTGCATGTGTGTGCAGATGTATGCACTTTATGTGCGCATGTGCAGAAGACACTGGGTGTCCTCTGTGACTTCCTCCTTATTTCATTGTGACATACTCTCTCACTGCTAGGATCCGTCTGTCTCTGCTCCCTAAATGCTGGGGTTACAGGTGTGGGTAGACACTCCTAGCTTCTGACATGGGTGCTGGGAATCAAATTAAGTTCGCCATGGTTGCACAGCAAGTGATTTTATACACTGAACCATCCACCTTGCAAGCCCCTGCTCTATTTTCTTGAACTTTTCTACTAAAAGGGAGGCATTTTAGAATACCACTTTCCTAAATTGCATTGAGTCACATTTGCTGAATGTGTTGCAATGTTTTGTATTCTGTCTTGTTGATAGCATTGAAAAAGGAGAAACTGACATATTTCTTTACAACATTCAGACATGAAGATGAACACAATGCTATGTACCGTGGGGAGACTTTAGCTTTTAGATCTCACTTTTTAACTGTCTTGTATCTTGTTAAAGATATTTGTGTCAAACTTTAAAGTTTAAGAGATTTTTTTTTAATACAGAACAAGTTTACAATTAAAAGACAGAGGAAAAAATAATGCCAAAGGCCTCTTGTGCCCCAAAAAATCTTGTTTCATTGGTGTTTTCAATTTGGTACTTTCCACAGAACTAGATCTTTCTTAATTTGGTAAGTTTGACTCATTGACTCATTGTAGACTACTAAAGGAAAGTGGAAATGTTGGGAGGGAGGGCTGTGAGCTATTTTGCCTCTCCTGCACTTCCTAAGGCTCTTCCACTTGCCTTTGATCTGTGATGCCTGTCTTGTCTCTTCATTAGGAGAAGAGTCCTGGGAAGGGAACATCGATTCAGTAACTACTTCCTTCCTGATGTAGCTGCAATGTCCAGATTGTCTGGGGTTGTTTTGAAATTCTTGTATGATGTCTCTCTTGAGCTTTCCTCCTTGCTTTATACAGACACTGTAGGGAGGGCAGGGTATAGAGTGATGTGACTTTCTTTCTAGTCCCTCTTTCAGAAACTAGTAAATATAAAGTCCTTGTATGCTTGGATCAGTCTGGCCTGACTTCCAATGCTGTGTGTTTAATACTTCCGATCCCTTCCCCCAAGGATCTGTGCACATACACAAATCCTTGGCCTTGAAAGTTTCATGGCCCCAGAGGAACAAAGATAAATCATAATTATATTATCTTCCTGAAAATTTCAAGTCCTACTTCCCTTTGAAAGAGCACAGATGATTCCTGAACCAACAGGAAATAAACTTGAGAAATTTTTGAGCGTTGCACTTTCTTTGCCATTGTCTGGGAAAGGGAATACAGCTTTTCCAAAACTGTCCAACTCATTTTCACATCAGATTGTCTGTCTAAATTGTATTTCATTTTGTTGTGGACAAACAATTTTACTCTTCCATTCCTTTGATTGCTTCCACGAGCCTCCAGGTAGTTTTGTTATTTCACTTAATACCCTGCATGAAAATATTGCATAGCATGACACACTCCTCCTCATACATGCTGATCCTCCCAGGTCAGAGGCCATGTCTTACACATCACTGTGTCTACAGAGGACAGCTAACAGCATGCTCATTAATACTTCTTAGTATGGGCTGGAGAGATGGCTCAGCGGTTAAGGCACTTATCTCCAGTGCCTAAGGCCCGGGTTCAATTCCCCAGGTCCCACAAAAGCCAGACCCACAAGGTGGTGGCCCTGGTGCTCTCTCTCTCTCTCTCTCTCTCTCTCTCTCTCTCTCTCTCTCTCTCTCTCTCTCTCTCTGCTTGAAAATGAATAAATAAAAATATTTTTAAAAATACTTCTTAGTAAATGCATGGTGAATGAATGAATACCATTGTTATGTTACTACTCCATTTTCCATGGGTGTGAGATCAAGGACATTGTACATTATATAAAACAATAATGATGATGCTTGTGTATTGAAAAGAATTATGCTCCTCTTGGACTGCTGAGAGAAAGAGAGAGAGAAGGAAATGGAGAAAGAGAGAGAATCTGAAATCTGGTTGCTAAAGCAAACAAACTGGGGAGAACGTAGAGCAAGTAGTATTTTGGCTTCACTCCTAGTTCCAGCTTAACTAGTTTCTTGCTGCCTCATTCCTTTCATTTTGAATTGGCTCTTTATGTTATGCATATACCATGGTATCTTTAGGATCAACGAACCATTCTCAGTTTATCTAAATAAGCTGAGGATGATCTGTACCTCTTTGCTGAAAAGGAAACTAAGGGGAAACACGATGAGGACACAGTGGCTATTGTCTAGATAATGAAATAACATGGAAGGAATTGGTCATCGTCCATTTGAGCCACGAGTACAATACACCATGGACTGAGTTCTTTAGCAGCAAACACTTATTTCTCAGTTCCAGAGGCTAAGAATTACAAGATGAGCCATTAGCTTATCTCAAGAGAGCCCCTTCCTGGTATGTGGATGGTCATCTTGTTGCCATAACCTCCTATGGATATTCATTAATTAGTAAGGATATTAATTCCATTCATGAATGCTTTGCCCTAATGATGTAATATCTTCATCTTCAATATCACCCATCACATTACAGGTTGAAGTTTCCACATGAATTTTAGGGAGGTAAAAAACATTCAAACCAGGTCAGATCTTGCAAGAAAGTTGCCTTAACTACAGAAGACAGTGTATTCAGAATCACAGTGCAATAACATAACTGTGAGAAAATGATAGCATAGTCATAAAACAGAAGACCACTGAGACAGTATGTGCCGCCTCCTCTTCAACAAAGCAGTAATCAAAGACACACCTGAGCAATTAAATAACCTATGTCCGACTATGAAAATTTAACCACTACCTCAGCGTCTGTGACTTGAAATCTAGAAATTACCGTAGACAGTTTTGGGTGAGAGGCTTCCGCCCGTATTGAAGAAGGATGTCTGCCACCTTTACTTTCAGGTAACTTCATGTTCTCATCACTGTCATGGGCTCTGAAGCAAATGAAGGCTTTTCTGAACTGCTACACAGCAAAGGACGTGAAGCCAAGCCTGTCTCATTAGCAGCCCGCCTTTGTGAGCACTTAGCTTTCTTTCTCAGTATGGCTTTGTGAAATCATCCTCTTCTTCCTTCTTCAGTTTTGAATGCCTCACACAGAGTGAGATGGCTGTGTTTCTACCCATAAGCGAAAGTATCCGTGCTTAAGAGGGGCAAGCAGTCGAAAACCTTTAAGCACGATTTAATGTAGAGATGATTTCTCTTGTCCCCTCACCACATAGCCAAGCAATAGGCCTTTAATGAGTGAGGAAAGATTTCTTAATTGAAAAGTATGACATCCACAAGACGATGGTTTGTGTGTTGTGTTAACAGTGCTGCCTGCCGTTAAGAAGTGAAGGACTTCAGAAAGCATTTTAATGACTGTTAGCTCGTGATACATTGTTTTAAAAGAGAAGAAATTCACAAAGTTCCCAAAAAGACAGTCATCAGTGTTGAAAGTATGTTTGGGACAACTTGGATTTTCCTCATAAAGTCATGAGTATGCTCAGGAATTAAGGCTACTAGGCTGTTCCCATTGCATCTCACTGCCCTGAAATCCTGTTGTTGGAACTGAAGGACGTGAAAAAAAACAGGAACATCCTGTTGACAAAAGTAAATTCCTAATGATAAAATACTGTTCAACCTAAGCCAGTTTTTCTTGGAGGGGGAAAGAGCATTTAAGGGGGGGGGGATTTATGATGACAGGATGACTTTGGAGCCCTTTCTCTCTGTGTATATCTGCCATATTTCTAGCTGAATTACACGCATGCTTTTGTATGAAGTTCTATTTTTTGCAAAACTTTTACTGTGTTATTAAGAATTGTCTCATGGGAAGGACAAGTGTGATCTAATCTTCTTGGTCATTTTGCTGCATCAACCGCACAACTGTGCATGTTGAATGTTTAATTCTATGATTTATCTGTCTTATAGTCCCCAGGGATTCGTATACAAAGTGAAATAAGACATGTGAGGAACTTTATTTAAAAAGGTATTTTATATTGTCAGCAAAATGTGGTTCCTAATACCTTTCAGATTATTCCCTCATGGAGTCTGTGTGACACTTCAGTGCCCATCAGAGCTCTGGCCTGGTTTGGGAAACAAGCATCCGGCGGCAGAAGGTGTCTTGGTTTCTTCACCCATAAAGCAAAAGGAAGGCCAGGGTGTCTTCTAGTTCTTAGAGTGTGTGATTTTATTTGTTTTGTTTTTCTGAAAGAAGGAAATGTTATCTTTTTTTGGTGGGTAGCTTAGGGATGGGGAATTCACAATCTGCTTCCTGACGTCAGCACTGGTAATCCTCATCTGAGAGGCTGGAAGGAGCGTACTTCTAGAAAGCCTTCAGGCAATCAGCCTCTCCCTTGGCACACTTTGGGGAGATGAGCAGGGGACAGGAGCATGGTAGCTGAGCAGCCATCAGCCTAAGTCTCCAAAGAATCCTGTGGACTGAGAGTTCCCACTAGGCCAGGACTGCTGGTCAGGCTGCCTGCGTGATCAGTTAGAATTGGCTGCTGTCTGTCTCTTTTCCCCTGTTCCATAACTACCTTCACTCTTCAAATTGAAAGCAGGTTTCAACACTGATTTTGGAGAAACACATGAGTCATGGGGAAAGCAATGAAGGGAAAGATTTCCTCCTTTACCTGGCACAGAGGTGCTCTGGACACAGGCGAGTGGTCATATTTGCATGAGTGACTCATGTTAAACATCTGCTGATTGGTGAGGGATTCAGGAGTGAAAAGGAATTCAAGTTTGAAAGAGAGTGAAGTGGTTTCACACAGTTCTACCGTGAAGTCTTCCCAGGTCCATCAAAAAGACTTTTTCTTTTTTAGTGAATTGATACTGTGTATAAATAAAAGGATTGGGCTTAGTCAGAGATGATAATAAAAACCATATTTATCTTTAATAGAGTTCCTGCAGTTCTGATCCAAGTCTTTATCTGAATTGACTCACTTGGTTCTCACTACATGCCTATGAGAGAGAGGCTGTTTTTGTCTCCATTTTATTTTTGGGGAAACTGAGGTATGAAAAAGCTAAGTTTTGATCCAAATCACAAAGCCGGTAAGAGGTGCAGCTGAGATTATTCCAAAAAGCCTGGCCCACAGCCATCATTTTTAACAGTATTTTTCTGTTAGCAGAATCATTTTATTCTAACAGTGCATTGTTAACTTAGTGCTGCTGAGACCAAAATTTAAGGGGAAAGAATTTAATTGAGCCCATGGTTACACAAGGTACCAGCCTATCATTGCCTGGAAGGGAAAAGGCAGTTGTTCAGTCCATGGTGGAAGGAGTGGAAGGCAAAGTTCATGGTGACAGGAGCATATGGTGAGATGTCTCACATGGCTGTAAGACCAAGAAGCAGAGAACACTGGTCAGAGCCAGAAGTGAGTATGGTATGCCTTTAAGGCCTGTCCCTTGCAAGCCTCACTCCCACATTGCAAAAGTTCTACAGCCATCAGCAGGAGACCAAGTGTCTAAGCTCCTGAGACTGTCAGGGATATTTCACCCCAGGCCCTGCATACTGTACCCTCAACAACTAGATCGTTTACTTTCTTTAAATGAAAGGAGATCATTTCACATCTATTCGCTATCTAGGGTCTAATTCAGGGCTGTCCATCTTGGAACTCTTAAAATGTTAGTTCTGTTTCTGTGTGATTTAGTTTCTTCAAGTGGCAAGATTCTGGGGAAATGAAATGTGTTATTTGCCCCTCAACATTGGGAATTTCCTGGAACTGGATTGAACTTAATCCTCTCTCTCCTTTTCTTCCAATTTTACTTTTGTTTTCCAAAATTAATCCATGATATCTATCTTTGATTTTTACCAGGTATTTGGATCTATTATTTATTAACTTTTTGATATTCATTAGATACCCCTAAAATCTTAGAAGTTTATTATACATTTTGTCATTGTTCTCTTACTAATACAATATACTTTTTTGCCTCAAGATCTTTCAAGGAAGAAGCACTTCTTACTGCCTTCCCTCACTTCCCTCCTTCCTTTTAGTAATTGCAATAGAGATTTGAGTCACCCATTGAGCTATATTTCCAGCTCTCTTTTTATTTTTAATTTTGAGATGAGGGTCTCACTAAATTTCTGTAGGCTGGCCATGAATCCAGTCCAGGAAACTATATGAACTGTGGGTTCTCCTGCTTCAAGTAGCTGGTATTACAGACAGACCTATACCACCAGGCCCAGTTTCATGTATTAAGTTCCCAGCTATACTATATACCTATATGCACTATAGGGCATATAAACCCCATAAATATTTCTTTATAGTCCATTGTGGACCAATTCTAGAAACCACTTGATATGAACATAAAACAGCCCTACAAACAATGCTATAGAATAGACAACCCCAAAGTAATCTTACAAATTTATAGCCAAATGGTTTTTTTACAAAGTCACAGAGAGCACACATTGGGGAAAGAACAGTCTCTTCAATAAATGGTACTTATGAGTACGGATATGCAGATGAACAAAACCAGGTCCCTGTCTCTTGTTGGTTGCAGAAATCAACTCAAGAATGTAATAAAAACTTAAATGTTAGACCTAAAACTACAAAACTCCTAGAAGAAAACACAGAGGGAAAAGAGTCATACTATTGGTCTGAGAAAAGGTGTTTTGAACAAAACTTGAGAAACCTAGGCATCAAAAGCAAAAATAGACAGATGGAATTACAGGAAAAACTGTTTGCACAACAAAGTAAACAACTGTGGAGGGACTTCCTACAAAACGGGAGAAAATAATTGCAAAACTACTCATCTGCCAAGGTTAATACCCTTACCATATGGTGGGCTCTGGGCAACAGTAACAACCATCATCATCAAGTTTAAAAATTGACAAATATCCTGGATAAATTTTATAAGACAACGTACAAATGGCCAACATGTGCTTGAAAAGATGCCCAAAATTACTAATTATCAAGGAAATAGACATCAAACTCATAACAAGATATCTCACCCCATCTATTTTGGCCACTATAAAAAGACATGAAACAATAGATTCTGACAATGCTTTGGAGAAGGGAAAACTCTTCTGCACCATTGGTGAAAAGTAAATCAGTATAGCCATTATGGAAAATGATTACAAAAGCTTCCTTCCCAAAAATAAAAATAGTATTACCATAGAATATGGCAATCCCACTACTTACTGTGTGTGTCCAAAAAAATGAAGTCAGAATATTGATCAGACATCTTCACTCCCATGTTCATTGCGACATTATTCAAAATAACCATTTTAGAATCAACATAAGTGTTCAACAGTAGATGAATAGATCAAGAAAAGACAATGCCCTTCATCCATTTAAGAGGCTGGAATCCTGTCACTTGCAACAACATAGATGGACCGGGAGGACACTGCTAAAGAAATTAAGCAAGACAGAAATATAAATAGCACATAATCACCTTCATATGGGAAATCTAAAATGGTAAGCCTCATGGAAGCAGAGAGTAGAAGGATGGTTAACAATGACGGAGGCAGGAAGGTTAGAAAGGACAGGGCGTGGCTCGTTCAGGGCAAGTTTAGTTAACAACTGTATATTATGCATTCCCAAATAGACAGAAGAGATGCTCCCACCAAACAGAAATGATAAATATACATAATACCGATCTTTGTCATTCTAAAGGAATACCTGAAATGGGTTACTTGTGAAGAGAAAGAGGTTTCCTTACTGTTTACTTCGGTGGGCTCAAAGTCCACCCAGCATACATAGTGCAGGCTCAGTGTTGAAGACCATCCCTCCTGCATCTGCTCCTGGCAGAGATGAACAATGGCAGGACAGAGGGAGCATGATTCCTTGTCAAGTGAGGAACCACATGAGAGCTGGGTGAGGCCAAGCTCAGTCCTATTGTCCTTTCTCTCTGGAACTCAAAAGGTCACATAAGAACTATCATATGCTCTGAATGACCCATGGGAGCTCCCTGCTTCCTAAAGGCTCTACCTCCTTGAAAATCACCATTTTGGGGATCAAAGCTCCATTCATAACATGCCCTTGGGAGATACCCAAACCATACTCAGTAGCAATATATGGAATGATGTATAAAAATTACTCTGATTTGATAATTTTACAATGCATGTGTATTGACATATCATATTTTATCCCATAAACAATTATTATGTCAGTAAAACATGACTTTGAAAAAAAGCCATAAGTTTGGGACTGAGGAGATGACCCAGCAGGTAAGCTTGTTATGCAAGTGTAAGGGCTTGAGTTTGCATTCCAGATCCATATAAAAATCTAGGTGTGCCACATGCCCCTGTTACCCCAGTCCTGGGGGCAGAGGAGACAGAGACAGGAGAATTGCTGTGGCTCACTGGTCAGCCATAAAAAGGCAAGAACTGGTTTAGTGAGAGACTCTGCCTCAAGGAAACAATAGAGGAGGATCTTCTGGGGTCTATGCACACGTTCCAGGGACACACATCCTCACACAAAGGTGCTACATATATACATCACAGTACACACAGGGAGATACCCACATGCACAAATCATAATATTTAAAATTCAGAGTATCAAGACTGAAGTAGACCTTGATAGATAGCTATTAAAATTATTAGAATTGAGACATAATGATATCTGCAACTTGAGATCACGGTCTTACAGTGAGTGACTGACTGGGTGCTTGGTCCTGTAGGGAATAAAGTAGAAATAAATCAGAAGAATCTATGTGCCTTCCAATCAGGTTGCCCTTTTAAGTATTTATGTTTATGTCTGTAAATAAGTGCTCCTCTCACCTTTGGTCACAGAAGCTTTTTTTTGCAGTTGATGGTGGCTACTATGGAGACTCAAAACTTGTCTGAATGCTGAAAATATGTGATTGAGGTATGCTTAGTGCTAAAAGGAACATCCATAAAGACCCAGGGAACATTATGGAAAAGGGGACAGAAAGAAGGTAGGACTCAGAGAATGGAGAGGAGAGCCTTGGGATGCTCTCTTCCAGACATGAAGTGGATGATGCATTAAGGACCTCGAAGCTTCTTTCCTTACCTGAACAAAATTGGGTCCATGAACATTGCATCATGAATGATGGAAGAGGGAAAAGCAGACATAAAAATCAAAGAAGGACTAGCTGGAAAGAAGACAGGGTTCAGTGGAAGGGACGTGTGGGAGAAAAGAAGGTAATGCCAGAGAGAGGATTATGATCCAAGGATGTTATGTACATGCACGAAAAATGTCAGTTAAAAGTATGTTTAAAAAAGAATCTATGAGCATGTTTGTCGGAAAATGTAATGTCATTACTATTCTATAAAATGTGGTAAATCAATAAAACTCAAATTCTTCTACGGAATGGTTTTGCCTTTGAGAAATCATCACCATCACGGTGAGGATCTTTTGCTACTTACTCATCTGCCTCAAGTGGAGTGCAGTGACACTTACAATCGCGGTCCAACATATGCTTCCTCTCTCACATTTTTCATGGACTAGAAATGAAGCAAACACAAGGCTATTATAAGAGGAGTTGAAAAGGATCACGTCAAAGCTTACAAACTTTTGTCAGGAAAAGGAAATAATATTTATGCAAACATGTCACACAGTCCCCCCCATTTCTCCTAAGCTGTCCTTAAATGATTTTTGAGTTATTGAAATTCAAGAATTAAAAGGCAGAGAACAAAAACTGGATCTGTATAAAATTTACTAAAATGAAATTTCAAAAACTAAAACACCATTGAATCTGCAACATTAACTCAATATCAGAAACTCCTGAACAGGAGAGATTTCTCAGTGGTTAAGGTTCTTGCCTGTGAAACCTAATGACCCTGGTTTGAGTCCCCAGTACACATGTAAAGCCAGATGCATAAAGTGGCACAAACATCTGGAGTTTGTTTGCAGCAGCTGGAGGCCCTAGCATACTCATGTTCTCTCTCTCTCCCTCCCCCTCTCTCTCTCTCTTTCTCTCTCTGCTTGCAAATATATAAATGTTAAAACAAGAAAGAAATTCTTACATCCTGCCCACTTAGTCTCCTCTGAAACTTCTGTGTTCACAGTCTTAGCTGAAGGTCATTATCCACGGGGGCTATCAGTGAAATCAGATCTGGTGGAAAGGAGCTTGCAGAAACAGATGGCTATGTATGGGACAGTAATACAGTTTTGAACGTTAAGACATTATTACTTTCACCTGTGTAAATCAATTTTCTTTAAATCAAAAAGACCTATCATTTTACCATCGCTAGATACAAGAAGGTGCGATTAGTCAGAAAAGCATTTTAATAATCCTTTAAGAAGCTTGCTAAGCAAGAAAAGGGCAGGACACTTTGAATGTTCTAGGACAATGACATTTTCCAGCACCTAACAGTTTAGTTTTATGAGAGAACAGAGAGCATTAGTACATGCAAAAAAAAGAAAAAAAAAGTCAGCTTGACCTTTTTTTCTGATGAAATTCTCAAGGAACCTACCTGGAATGAAGTTGGCAGGCAGTGGCCAGTTGATTTCCAGAGTGTCATCACAATCAGGGAACAGACTGGTCAAACGTCAGTTTCTTGGAAAAATTTAAAAGTTATTCAGGGTATCATATGTTTTTGACTGTTTTTCATCAACTACTTCTAACCTATTAATACAAGTCCATTATTCATCCTGAGAATTATCCATAAATACATTTAACTGTTTTATGGAGACAGATATGTGCAGTTATGTTTTATTTGCAATAACAAATTATATAAAATATGAGATGCTATTTATATATATGCTGTATCTGGTGACTTCAAACATTACGTAGTCTAGTATTGAATATTATGGTAATTGTTCTTTTTTAATTCAGGAAAATAAGATTGCTCCCATAGATCATTTTTGAATGATCTAGGAAATGTGTACATACACACAAATATTTCATGCCAACATATATAAATTCACCAGTGATTTAAAATGTGTGCAAAGTAAGAGCATCATCATTGAGAGCAAAGGAATATGGAAAACATGAGTATTGGCTTATTTTATTTATTAATGTAAAGTATTGAAATAATGAATAACATCATTATTCAATTAATGAAGGCAATGAACAGACATACTGCATTTTCTACACAGAGTAGAAAGCAGTTTTCAATAAACGAACAGTTCTTTTGTACTGAAAACCTTAATATATGAGCATACAGTAACTTGAACATAGTCTCTCGCCTTCATCCTATTTTGTCCTCTTTCCTCTGCTCCCCCCATCCCTGAGGACCCTCCTCTTTTAAGGTAGCTTTTCTGTTTTGCTGCCTCATTCTTCCTGTCCTCCTCTGTCCTCCACATCAAAGTGTTGATAGGCTCAGAGCACTGCTGGTCTTGTGGGGTTATGGGTACTCACTGTGGGGTGATGAATACACCAGTCACTTTAAGTCAGGAGAACAGCACTCCATAGTATACTTTTATACCCTGAGGCTCTTACGTTCTTTTTGCCCCTCTTTCACAGTGTTGTCTGAGCCTTGGAGGGCATGGAAGACTGAAATCTCCTTCAGTGTTGAGCTCTCAATGGCCTCTTATTTTCTACTTTGAGAGCTTTGTGTCCCTGGTGTCTACCACCATGCCCCTAGAGACTGTTCTCTGACTAGCTGTGAGAGTGGCACTCATGTTCTTTCTGCAGCTGCCTCTGCAGTGTTCCCTGATCCCTGCTGGCTGTGCTAGATGACTGGTCCAGTGCTAAGCCCTGTCCTCTCTCTTCTTGTCATTTTGATGAGTCTTGGGTCATCTGTTATCTGCTGACAACTGGAAAAGAAGGCCCTCAACCATAAGTGAGAACAGCACTAATTAAAGGGCTAAACACACACACACACTTAGAAGTCTTTTTGGTGGCATAATGTCTCCATTTAGACAAAAGAACAGTGGGTCTGTGACCTTCCAAGCCATAGGCTTTTGACTCGGTTCTCAGAATTAAGCATGAATTCCTGCCCTCTGAGTGGGCCTCATATCCAGTCAAGAGAACAGTTGATAACCCCCATAACTAAAGCGCCACTATTGCACCAGTAGATCCTTCTTGCCTGGTTGGTTAGTTTTGTAGCTTGCAAGATCTACTGCTTATTCAGACCATATACATTTCTCCTCATAGCTCACAGCAGCTCACATGGCTCCTTCCAGCATGAAGGCAGCTACCTGGCAGGGAGATTTCTATCCCAGTCATGAGCAGTTTTTGATTGATCATACCTAAGTGAATTTATTGAATAAAACTGGGAGACTATCTACATTGCTCGTAGGGCATCAATGTGCAAGAAAAAACATTGGTGGAAGCAACTATTTTAGCCTTTCCTATGGATACATCACTGGAGAAACTCTGGAGAACTTCCCCAGGGGAGGTTGGCAGATGAGCCTATGAGTATAATTGACTTATTGAGAAGAACTTAGACCTTGGAGACGAACATTTATTACTCTTTCATTACCTATGTAACCCAGATGTAACCCAGATGTCAGTTGTCTGGATCTCTTCAAGTCTTCCAGCTTTCCAGGGACAACTTGTTCTTTAAAATATAGTTTAAATGAACTCAAATCACAACCTCATGTACAGTGAGTTCCCTTTCTCCACCTCAGTATGTTCAGTGGTTGTAAGTGGAATTGGTGTCTCTCCCAGATGCCTCTGCTTCTCAGCTCCTGTTTCTGCTGATTTTATACAGGAAGAATGAGACTGAAATACTCCCATGCCATCAAGTGAGGTAACACATGTGAAAACATTTCAATAGATATCAAGTGCTACCGAGGAGAGGTAACAATCTTACTGAATTAGAAAGTGACCTAAAACATTATGAATTCTCCAGGGAAGGACTTGGAAAAGGAGCATCTGAAAGGAACGGAACAGCATCTACTTGTTTTATCCGTATAAAAATAGAAAAGAAGGAAGTCTTGACAAAAGTTTGAAACACTAGGATTGTCCGTGGGTAATAACGAGCATGGAAGGGGAGATCTAGGAATCTGTAAAAAAGGAATAGCAAACATTAAGAAAGTGAGTGCCAAAGCAAGAGTGCCCAGTGCCCAGTGATGGAAAAATCCCAGGAGCCTTCTGCAGCTGGATCCGGCACATTGGCTTGCCCTTTTCAGGAAAGGAAGTCCACATGCATGGCCTGGGTGTGTTTGCCAGTATCTTTCACATCTATTCTGTTTTTCTTTTTCAGATCTATTCTTAAAGCAATAGTTTCGGGCATGTTAACAAACCACATGTCCTAGTGTGTACACAACACTCTCTGCTCATCATTCCCTTTGTGTTTCTTCCCAAAGTGTGTGTTGTTCCCATCCTTAGTCAGAGACCATTCGAACATCATAGTCACAGGGTTTTGGGTATTTTTTCTGCTGCTATTGTTGGTTTGGTTTTCAAGGCAGAGTCTCACTCTAGCCCAGGCTGACCTGGAATTCACTATGTGGTAGTCTCAGGGTGGCCTCAAACTCATGGTGATCCTACCTCTGTCTTCTGAGTGCCGGGACCAAAGGCGTGCACCACCACACCAGGCAGCACCCCGCATCACTTTCATTCAATCACATTCCCAAACTACCTGAATATACTTACTATTTTATTTGATTGGAGGAAAATCTGATTGTCGATGCATTTTTATCACAATTATCAGCTGGGCAAGATATGCCCCCTGGTACAATATGGTTTGACTGCCGTGGAGGTCAGCAACTGCTCTCTGATGGGATATGAGTCCCATTCCACAGCAGGGAATTCATGCTAGTACTGAAAACTTAGTCAGAAGCCTATGGCTGGGTCACAGTCCTGAGAATAAGCACTGCTTGAGTGTTTAGCACTAAATAAGACATATCTACCATACCCTCTAAGGCTTATGGGAGCATGGGGGAAGAAGAGCAGAAAAGACTGTGGTGAGGAAGAGTGATATGCAACGCTTTTTTCTGGACATGAAGTGTCCAATGTGTTCTTGACTTCATGATGATTGTGACATGCAGAAGACCTGCACAGTGTTGGGCCTATCAACACTCCATCTTGGATGATTGAGGAAGGCAAAAAACAAAGAGACATCAGAGTATAAGGGCTCATTGGAAAGAAGAAAGGGTTCAGTGGAAGGGGTATGGAGAAGGGATGACAAAAGAAGGTATAGGAAGGAGATTTTGATGACCTAAAGGTATAAAAATTGTCAGTTTTTAAAGGGTAAAAACTACAACCTTGCATGTGCAGTAATAGATCCTGGTCCATCAACTTTCTACAGCCTGAATCATGTGAGTGGGAAGTCCTGTCTATTATCTGTTCTTGTGATTTACCCATATAGCCCTGACTCATATGCAAACAGTGTTTCAGGAGGGTTGTTGGACTCCCTAAGCAGTAGTTCAGAATGCAAACAGCTGTTTTCATTGATGGGAGATGTATAGAGTCATAGCTGCACAGGTGGGCATTCAGGTGGGGAGGGTCATACAGTAGTAGCACAGGGCCTCAGGTAGAACAGGTGGCAGGGATCAGATAGTGTGGGATCAGGGTGCTCTTTCGTAATGATTGAATCCACAATGGCTCATGATAATAACTGTGGGGTACTCTCAGGAGCCCACCCCACATAAAAGATCATGTTCATGGGACTCTGGAGAGACAAAGAAAAGCTTTAGGAGTAAGTAAGTTTTCCTGGCCCTTCCTCTGAAAGAAAGAGCCAGCATGGTCAAGCAAGGAGAATTGCCAAGGAGATGTCTGAGAGCAATTGCACTTGGGGAATTCCCCTCTCTTCCTGAGAGGTGCTGTGGACATGCCCAGTCATTCCTGATCTCCTGGATTTCAAATCCACTAGCTGTGGCTCAGCTTTCAAAGACTGTTAACCAGGGTAGATGTCTTGGGAAAATTGTGAAAGTAGAGAGGGTGAGTCTCTGCCACAGGAGAGTATAGTGTTGGGCACCCAAAGCCTAGGCACTCTGTATAAAACCTTTCTGTGCTTATTACACATGGCAACAGATTTGGTGATTTACCATAATTCAATTCTGATATACTTCAAAGTTAGAAGTAACGCACTAAAATCTGTCTGTCTTTCTTCATCAGCACCTGAATTTTTCTAATTACTTTTAGAACAGCCCATGTCAGTGAATCTGTCATTCAAATGAAAAAGAATTACTAGTTATTTGAAGCCAGTGTAAAATACTATCCTCAGAAACATGACCACCACTCTATGTGTTGTGTTTGCATGTGTGTGTACAGGCGCATGTGTATATGTGTGCATGTGGAGGTCAGAGGTGTTGGGTGTCTTCTTCAACCACTGCCAGGCTGGGTTTTTGTGGGGGGAGGGGTGCTATGGATTTGACCTCAGTTTCTCATGCTTCTTCAGCAAGCACTTTGCCTACTGAGCCATCACCCCAACATGACCACTACTTTTAGTACAGAAATATATTTAATATCAAGGTTATTGATGCTTGCCTGTTTCATTGAATCATGGGTCTCTTACCTAGAAGAAATAGATCCTACTGTGCATATTGATGGTTGCACAGGGAAGGATGCAGCCTTTGTGTCGTGCAAATTAAATTTCTAAAACCAGAAAATTCATCATTCTGACATCCCTTTGCAGATATGGAATGTTTTGAAGAATCTCTGACAATGTCTCTTGTTTACATGAGGAATAATACATTTAGCAGTCCATGTTCAGTAGGAGAGAGATTTGAGTAAAGCCTTGAATAATATATCTCAGTGTAAACATAAGATACAGAAATATTTTCTCAAAGTGAAAACATGAGTGTTTCTCCAGCTATCTATATTTGAAATTTTCTTCTAAACAGACTATATGTTTTTCTTCATTTTTAAAAAGTCCAGTGTTTACGACTATATTGTAATAGTGGTTTACAGATATCATGTATCAAGAGCTAGAGAAGAAATTGAGAAAAATAGAAAATAGATATTCCTTGCTTTTCACATTTCTTGTAAGGAAAACTATCTTGACAGGATAGTCTGGTATTGCCTATAATTCCAGCACTTGGGAATTGGAGGCAAGGAGGATCTTGAGTCAACACAATGACTGAGTCCTGAGAATCCTCATATTTAAAAAATATGTTCTCTCAGGCTCTCTTCAAAGGATTTTTAGGCCAAGTAAATGGAGCTATAAAAGTAAGGCAGAGAAATGCTTTGTCATCAACACCCTAGCCATTACCCTTCCAGTGAGAGAGAGAGAGAAGGAGAGAGAGAGAAAGAGAGAAAACACATGCATCTATGTATGTGTTCATGTGTGTGAATAAAAAAAGGAAAGGAGCTCATTTGGCACTTAAGTCTAGAAATGATAGTTTAAACAATAATGTCTAAGTAATGAAGCAATTCACTTCGTTTTCATGACCAACTTCTAGTGTGGATGCTATTCTCATTCTTCTTCTAAAGATAGTAAAGGCGTAGAAAGGCTTAGGAAATACAGCTTAAGTCTTTTATTCAAGATGTGGTGCTGAGGGTCAATGCCACTCTGATTCCAAAGTCCAGACATACTCTGTGATTTCTTGAATAGCCTTAAAAAATGCTATATATGGAACTGAGGAGATGGCTCAGCAATGGAGGGAACTTGCTTGCAAGGTCTGCTGGCTTGAGTTAGGTTCCCCAGCACCCACCTAAGCCCAGACAGATTTGTTTGCAGTTGCAGGAGACGCTGGTGCACCCACACATGAACATACTTGGCACACGCACACACACTCACATGCACACACACACGCACACTCACATGCACACACACACACAGAGGGACAAATACATAAAAATAAGTAAATTATAAAATAAAATGTTATATGGCTGGAGAGATGTCTCAGTGGTTAAAGGTGCTTGCTTCCAAAACCTGACAGCCCGGATGCAATTCCTAGTACACACCTAAAGCCAGATGCACAAAGTGGTGCATGCATCTGGAGTCCAGTGGCAAAAGGCCCTAGCACACTCATTCATGCATTCATTCATTCATTTATTCTCTTTCTCTCCCTCCCTCTCTTTTTGCAAAAAAAAAATCATAAAATAAAGTATTCTATGAGTGACCCTAAACTCTGAAGTATGTATAGGACGTGATTCTGTGAGATTCCTTAGCCATAGCCATTTTGTTAATTTTCTGAGCTTTCAAGAGGTAAGTGTTGTACAGAACCCTACATACACTCCGTGAGCAGCAGGCAGGTTGAACTGAGCACCTTCTGATCAGTCAGAGCTTTCATGTGGCAAGCCAAGAACTTGCTTTTGCCCACATCTCTCTCGACACAAGAGCTAGCATAAAGTGGTGAGAGAATATATTCTGAACTCGGAAATAGAATACTGAACTTGTCTGAGTTCTCTCTCCCTTTCTCTCTTTCAGATGCTTCATCCCAAACATCTATGCGGCTCTGTTCACGGCAGCGCTTGTCCCTCTGATGTGCCTCGTGGTGGTCTTTGTGGTGTTCATCCACGCCTACCAGCTGAAGCCCCAGTGGAAAGCATACGATGACGTCTTCCGGGGGAGAACAAATGCTGCAGGTTGGAAAGGAATTATTTTTGTACTTCGGCAATGGGAACTTTTCAATGTGGGGAAAATGGCAAGAGCAGTTTGTAACTAAAGGAAGGAGGAAAACTAGACTCAGCTTTTGGCTCTGAAGCTAGAAACTAAATCATAGTTCTCCAGTGTCTCCTTTTGCTTGGTACTTCCTGGCATCTCTTTCTTCAAGGCTCTGTTGGTTTTACTATTGGTTCCAGTTTTTCCCTTAAGGTGTTAAAATGTCCTAGTCAATGAGTCACAGGCTTTGGGAACTGCTTCCTTGGGCTTTGCCCAACTTATGCAATAACAGTGTGCATTCAACCTGTAAAATCTATTCACTTCCCACAGGTTCTCAGACTTCTTCACAGTCGAACAAACCCCCACAGTGCTCACAAGTGCTGTGTTTTGCATATGGCATTCTGCTTGTGTGGACAGATGTTTAAAACCATGTGTAATCAGACAGCTTCATAAGTGACCACACATGTCTGGTTACTTAAGAGTGCAAATCTTTCCAGCTCACATTGGCTTTCCCTGCGGCTCATTTTTTCCCTTTGAATCATACTAAGCACAGGGTTTTATGACCAGATTCTTTTGTTGTTGTTAGATGAGAGTTTCCTAGGAATTTTCTTAACTAGAAACAATAGCCCTACACCTACTGACAAACTCTCACTTAAGTACTGTTTGAATAATTGAGCTATGGAGGCCAGTCTTATGAACATGGAAGGGGAGTATTTCCTAGGCCAATGATCTTTGTATAAACTTATGAATCTAGCATCAAATGAATGGCAGTCCTAAAAGAATTATAACATTCCCAGTGCTTGTCAGAATTTAAACAAAATACCATACATGAAAACCCTAGAATACTGTCCAGTACGTTGGGAAGTGCTCAATAGATGATGTCACTTATAAGTTCTCAGTATGATGTAAGAAAAGCCTCCTAGCTGGCTCAGGATGCAAAAGTATTTTATTTATGGACTGAGGAGAGAATTCTGTCATATCTTTGTGAAATTGCTGTAAGAAGTTGGAACCTAGCCACTTCTCAATTCTCACACATTAAACATGTGATAATGTATCTACAGAAATATTATGCAAACTCAGAATTACCTTAAATTCTTCAATAAAAAAGTAATATTCAGGGATGAGAATATGACTCGGTGGTTAAAGGCACTGGCTTGCAAAAAGGGAATATTCAGAGTAGACATCCTACTATTTCATAGGACCTAATTTTTTTCCAGAAGTGATACTTTTATCCAATTTGTGATTCACTTTATTAAAATGTTGATTCTTTTTGGAAGGGAATTTTTAAATGAGATTTACTTTGTTTTGTTGCACTGTAAAATGCACATGTGTTTGCATGTTATCGATAGTGGTGATGTAAGGGCCCAGCGTAGCTGATTAATTCTTCGAAGGCATAACTCTCCCTGCATATGTCCTGATATAATCTATCACCAATACAGTATCTAAATGGGTCTCTGATTTTTGAAACACAGAGCCCTCAAGCACTGGGGATGGTGCTAGGTGTTCCTTCACTCTATATGTCAACTCTGGAAGCTACTATAAAACTGTAATGAGATATTAATAGAAACATTGGTCTACTCTGGCTTTTGAAATAAAAATATTATGATATTTCTAGTTCCCCTTTTCCCATAACAAAACTATCCAATAGTTATGTCATTTTCTCATACTTGGAATCCTGCAACATTTTCCTGACTATTCTCTCTTGATTCCATCTTGTTTTCTCCATTTCATTACCCCAGATGCCTGTACTTCAAAACTATTAAGTGAATACCTTTACTCTCCAGGATGATAGTTATTTAAGGTCTTTCTCAGTGACCAAAAGAAAGGTTCAGTGGTCTTATCCTGTTCAGGTCTTTGTCATCCACCTCTGAGCCGTCTGTTAATCCCTAAGTTAGAGACTGTTTATCCTGCATTCTGATCATATCATTTTACTTGTCACTAGAATTGATTGATACTCCATCTTTGCTCATATAAGAAACCATCTGATTGAGCTCCACATCATCTGTCGCTATAAGACATGTGCTCAGTAAGTCATTAGGGTGAATAAGAGGAGGCAGAAGTAACTTATCATATTCCCAGAATCTTCACTAACTCCCCAAATACCTGAAAATCCAGGTACAAATGGCTATGCTTGATAAATTATTTCCCCGCAATCTCATTTCATTCCTTTATAGATATTTTAGAAGCTTTCAGCATCCTACTTCATCAGGGAAATCTTTGGAATTCCCTCTTTAGAGAATCACTATAAATATGAATCACTCGTTCCTTTATCCATCTTTTAACATACTTGTTTCCATTGTTATTATAGTGCTAGCCATAGAATG